>VZTX01028421.1:604278-631778 GCA_013400915.1 Pardalotus punctatus
GTGAAACACAGAGGGAACATACGGAGGGGAGGTGGTCATGCTTGTATAGGTTAGAGAGATGTTGTTTGCCCTTCCCATCGTGCTGGCTGTTGCTCCTGATGGCTCAGCCATCAGATGCACATCAGCACAGGCCCTCCCCACCGGCTTGTCCCCGTTACTGGTTGCTGGCCCTCTCCAGCCTGGCCCAGATTCTCATTTTGTGTCCCCACTCCTGATAGTTTCCTCCACTGTGGCCCTGAGAGCTTGTCTGCCTGCTCTCAGCTAATTCCAGATGAGAGACAGCTGTGACAGTCTCATGCACTATGGAAGTTTTACACTATTCTTAGACTTTTTTCCTTTTTGCTATCCTTATCATTATTGTTCTGAAAGGATCCTCTAAACGGAGATTTACAAGACCATGTAAACGTGTAAAATGTTGTCCCTGCCTTGATATATTTGCAGTCCTCAGAAAATATTCAAAGTTCCACTGGCATTTACATGAAATATTCCTTTTGACAGGATGGCTCAAAATGAGTCATACAGGATAGGGACAAATCTTTTGCTACTTTAACTATGGAAATACACTTTTACAGGTCTCATTTTTTTTTTTTTTTATCAAATGCTTATTATTTAAATAAGCTGATATGACCTGTACCTGTCTTCAGTGTCACCAGTGTTAATTGTCCAGCTTCTTTAAGAGGTCACAGTAGGCCTTGAAGAGACATTTGAAGGAACTAGAAGAGGTCAGACTACCAAAACAAATGAATTCTGCAATATGGGCAGGGGTATGAGGATGCTTTCTAATGGCTTTCCTTAATGAAAAAATATTTGCAGGAAAATTTCCCTTCATTTTTGATAAGTATTCTGTATAAGTAAGAAATTAACATTGAAGTCCTTGAACATCCCTTCTGATTGAGAACAATTAATATTTGTTGATCAAAATAAGTAAAATTTTGAGCTAGTCAGGCAAAGATGAAATGGTTTTAAAAATACTTCATTATATAGGTCTGATTTATAAAATTTATTACCCAACTAGTGACTTATAGAGGTCAGTCACTTGCTAGTTGAGTACATAAAAAAAATTATATGGAATTTTGTGATTAACATTGAAAGCTTCGAGAAAGAATATGGAATTCATTAGCTACAGTGTGTGGATCTGTTTTAATGTTGTACAGTAGTTTAATTTATTTCATTTAACATGCAACATTTCCCAATAAAACATTTGTAAAGGTGTACTTGTTTTGTATCATAAGTCTGTTTTAATAAAAATGAATTGTGTTTCTGGTCTTTCAAATCAATCCAAATGAAATACTGTACTTTACAGCATTTAAGCGGCATTTTTTCCCCTGCTTCTTTTTCTCCACCTTCCCCCACCCTGCCCCCCACCCCTTCTTCATTTAGTGCTGTTGCTGGCTTTGGCACAGTTTTAAAACATGCCCTTTCAATAAAAAACAGACCAGCAAACAAATGAAGCTTATCAATAATATTTTTAGATATCTTCCACCAGAAAGATAAAATAAAATAAAATCCCCAACCTTTGACTAACCTAATTTTGAAATAAACAATAAGGAATCATTTAAACCACTGTCAGTCACTGTATTTCAATAAATATATCTTTGCTTTGTTTTCCTTCAAAAGAATAACAACTATAGAATTTTAATACAAACAGCTTGGACCTGTCTATTTAAATCAGGGAATTTTCACCTCTGTTTATGTCTTATATACGAGACTTATTTTTCACCAAAAACACATTTTCTCCCCCTTGCTTGCTTTAGCCCATTACCTGCTTTGAAAACTGCCCAGGGAATTTTATGTGAAGAAAAGAAATGAAACCCAACAATAAAAATAATCGAGTTGGAGCCCTGCTGTATTCAAAATACGAACTTGTTGCTTTTGGAAAGGGGAAAAATTAGCACCATTTTGTAGGACAGTAGAGTTAAATGAAGGAGGGTGATTCTTTCATTTCTGCTCTATAGAATGATGTGCGCTAATCAGCAGGCAATGCCCTGTCAGTGAGCTAATTCAACTCCCTGCTAAAAGAAGTGTAGATTAATGGATAAAGGAGGTCTGTGGTAGGGTCACACTGATATGGATTCAACGTGTACAGCAGCTTGTCAGATGCCTGCTTGGATTAAATCTAACCTTTCTTGTTGAAGGTTGCCATTTACCCTATTCTTTAGTGCCTCAATTTATTTTCCTCCCAGAATTTCCACATAAAAAAATTATCATCTATTTGCTTTTCAGAGCAAATTTAGAGAACCAATTTCATTATCTGTAAGAAACCTGGAGGCATTACATACAGAAAAACATAGGGAATATTTAAGGGACATCATACTTGATTTATTCTAATTCTCAATAAGGAGAGTTAATTTTACAAAGAAAAGGCCAGAATTGTTATGTAAAATTATTTCAATTTAAGGAAACTTTGAACAAAGGTTCTACTTCTTTTAGGAAAAGGCACAAGTTTTTTTGTAAGATTTTTTTTTAAATTAATAATGTAGAACATGAAATTCTAAAAATTTGACTTATATCCAGCAAAATTACTTCCTGCTGTCATTTAAATTATGGCTGCCCTCTATAAAGGTGTCTTTAGGTGTATTAATTGAATTCCACACTATTTTCCAATAATAATCTGTAAAGTTCATCTGTCCATTCCTCACAGGATACCCACTGTGTATGAGAGAAGAACGTATCTATTTCAGTAGCTTAATTTATTTTCATGATTCACTGATAATGACTGTCATGCAGGTTGTACATCAGAATTAACCTTCATTTCACTGAGGTATATTACGATGACAGTCCACGACACATTTCACCTACACAAAGGGCATTTTCTTCCCTTTTTATAATCATCCTCAGCCGCTGAAGATTGTTTGATAGCCGATTAATTTTCATAGGAAATCAAGTGCAGGCTCCCAAAGCAGAGCCAGTGCGCATTCTCTTGCTAAGTGACTTCGGTGGTAATTATGTATTTTTTTAATTGCATTTTGCAAACTTTCAGTCCTCCATTTCTGTCTGCAATTTTTGTTCCTAAATATCTACCCTTGGAAAAAAAAAAAAAGGTGAATACAACAGCAAATCAATCCAGGTTATTAGGATTGTAGGACTCTAATTTCTCAACAAACTATTAAGCGACAGATATAAATTCACCTATTTGCCATGGTTTCAGTCAAATGATTTCATTGGGGAGCTGGCATCATTCTGAGGTTGAGACCATTTTTGTCCTATTTTTTTCTTATTTCTAACACTTACATATCTATCTATACTGTGGGATAAAGAATTTTTTTTGAGAGGAAAGGAGAAAAACCCCTACATATAAATGTAAAGAAAGCAACAAGGCAATAGAATTCAAAGCAGACATACTCTTGCCTATGATAAATTCTTTTGCTTTATATCCAGTTCTGTGTGTGTAAAATCTCACCTAAGCATTATAGGTAAATATAGGATTTGCCCAGATGTGCATGAACATACAGGTTAAGTTCACACAAGTGCTACACTTCTGTGAAAATTGACTTCAGAATGGGAGAAATGGCACTCTTGCCTATATGATACAAGATTTGTTACAATACAGATAAAAATTGATTCAGCTCCATGGTCAAGAGACTAACAAAGAATTTCAGCATTTTCACAGTTATGGAATAGAAGCCAGGAAAAAACATATTTTCCTTTCTGGGATATCCATCTGTTATCCCTCACCTTTTCCTGCCTCTTTGAAATAAAAACAATTGTTTCTTAGAAAAGCAAAAGAAATAATAATCTATTACTGCAGGCTATTCTATATTTGCCTTTGAAACAATCTGCAAAATTGTAATCAGTTACCAATCAGACATTGTTCCCCTATTTTAATCCGAAAAGAGAAAACCGCAAACAATAATGAGGAGAGTAACAGATAACATTAGTCACTGTGCTAAACATATAATGAAAATGAAATCCAGGAAAGTTGGGATTAGTAATGTTCATGTGAGGGGTTGTGTAGCTGAGGGGTAGCATTGGTGCCACTTGTTGCTGTAGTTACTATGGCAAGTACTCATATTTTATTTATTAGTAGAGTAAATACATGAAATATATATAAATCACTGGGGAACAAGCTAAAGGTTTTGCAGACAGCTGCACTGTCCTTCATACAATCTTCTACTCATTCTTCATTTTTTATTTCATTTGTGAGAGGCTTTACAAAATAAAGCAGTCTTTCCACAGTACCAATGGGTAGTTTGCCTTAGAGAGTGCTGGGAGGTTCTTACATAGCTGGTCATACATACCACAGCACCTGGTTGTTGCACAGTGTTATCATCTCATTACTAATGGTTTCCTCCATTGTTCCTTATGTCAAGGGAAGATGGGTGTAAGGAATGTGAATCCACCAGCAGTTACATTAAACATATGTTTAAAGTATTTCCTACCACTGCTACCAGAGCAGATTTATTTTAAAAAGGTGTTAGTTTAAGAGAACACACACAGAATCAAGAGAATGAGACTGGAAAATACCCCAAGAGGTTATCGAGTTCATCACTCTCTCCAGCCATGATAGATGCTATCTAAAATGTCTATTAGTTCATTCTAACACTTGGGGGCAAATTTATTAAAGGTGTCAGCAGAGGAGTCCCAGCATTGTCTGCAGAACTGTAACTACTCTGTTTCAGGATAATGTGCTTTTTTACCTTTATAGCCATATATGTGAATTTTCAATACCTGTTGTTATGTAAAGCTCTTTAGAGTGGACTACTGAGTGAGTTAAGCACGTTTGAATTCTGACTCCCCTGAAGTCATGAAACAGCTTTTGCTGAGTGTTTTCGGTGAAAGAAACAGAAGAGACAGAGTACATTTTCATGGAAAAAATGTTGAAATTTTAAAATTCAAGAGGTCAACCAGTCACACTTTTTACCTAATGGCAAGGCAAATGAAGATGTAGAAAAATGTACACAGAGAAGAGGAAAAGAAATGGGACAGTAAATTGGAATGCAGACAGACATAAAAAATCTCAAAGTTTATCTTAGGGCAGACATGCCAAACTGGGCAGATGCTGTATCAGAGGACAGGTAGCTTGGTCTGCAGATACACCATTATGCATGTATAAGCTGTCCAGTGACTCTCTAGGGAATCCTGAAAAGCAGCTCCATTTTCTAGAGGTTACAGCCTGAATTAGATACCATTCTGAGAGACTGCAACTTTACCGATGGAAAAACCGGACCATAAGGCCTGGCTTTGATGTCCTTGCCTAAAAGTACAAATGTAGAAGATACACAGCAACCCAGCTCTTCCCCCATCAGAGTATTCATTGCATAGGCTCTACAGGGTGATACAGTGTAGCATCTTGCACAAGAAAATGTAATTAATATCAGAAAAACTGCCTTCCCTCTATGCAAGTGAGATCTCTCAGGGTTTGTGCTTCATCTGATGAGAAGGAGGAATTACATTGGCTAAGAGGGGATTTGACAAGAAAAGAAAATGGAAAATAAGTAGTCCACACTCTCCCACAGTAAAAATCACAAAACAATAAGATTAAAAACTAAATTCCCTCCTCCCTCCTCTATTTCCAGTGTATAAGGAGATGCACACTAAAAGAAAAGCCCAAACTGCTGAATGGGGAATAGGGGTGAAGGCAAGTAGAATGTTGTTTCATGTGCTATGATGGTCATTTGAGTGTTGGCAGGCAATAGGGACGAAGGAAGTTAACAGTGCTGACGGACGATTTTTTTGCAGAGAAATCCTGAATTAATATCCTGCTTCCAGGTTACTGCTGACATGCAGAAGAGACACCCATGTCAAAGCCCAGAAGAGAGTTTGGACAGTCTTCTCTTTTCTAATATATCAGGCACTAATGCACCATATCTGCCTGGAGCTCGTCACAACAAAAAAATAAGGCAGTGAAATGTGACTGTAAAAATAAACAACTAAAATATAGGGAGAAATATGTTATAAGTGGAAATTAGCTTGATTATGTGTTTCAGAGGTTCAGCGCTTTTCCTCTCCTGTATCATTCCTTCCCACTGGCCAGTAAAAGAGAGAAAGAAGTGAAAAAAGGGTGAAAGAATTATGTGGAGAGAATAGGATAACTGAAAATGAGAACAAAGCAGGGAAATAACAACGGGGTAAGAAGGAAACAGGAAAGAAACGTTTCAGGGAGTGTTGAGTTTGAAAAAGAGGATTGAGGGGATTAAGAGTAAAAAAGAAGGGAAATCTAATATCCTGGAAGGTAAGAAAGGAGAACAAAATTAAAAAAATAATTTCTAATTATCTGAATGATAACATAGGATTTTCTATATTGGATCACACCATAAGTCTGTCAAGTTGTGTATCCTGACTCTAGTAGTGGAATGTGGGATTAAATAAGCAACAAAACAATAATAATGCATACATCCAGGCAAGAAAAAAACAAAATTATTTCTGTAGCCTTATAGCAATCAATTTGCATCCCAAAGCCCAAGACAGGGTTAGTGTTAGCAAGTGTTATTAATGGTCACAAAATTATATGGGGTTTTCCATTTGTTTTTAAGTGAACACAGCCATTTCACTTGGCCAGATTAGCTCCTGTATCAGCGACTCCTCTGAGTTGACAGTACTGTTAGTAGCACTGAGTAGCCATTCTTCTCCTGAGAGGGTAACTGCAGGAGGATGAAGCAGTCTGTGCGTTACTGTAGGTACCACAACAAAAGAGTTTGTATATCCACTTCCCTATTTCCCTGTCTGTTCTTTTTTATGATGATTTTGATTTTCTTTCTTAATGGATCATCATCAGCAAAAATTTCCTCTATTGAGAATAACATCCTTGTGAATTCTGCCTGGGTGTTTAACATTGTTTTGGGCTCTGCTTGATGATGATCCTGAGCCTGGGCTGATGCTTTAAATTTTTCAGTTCTGAGCAGTCATCTGCAGAAGAACACAAACCACTCAAAACAGACTAATGTGACCTTTCCCAAAATAACTTATCTGCTTGTTCCTGGTGGATGGTGAAGAATGAAGACAAAATTTGAGACCAAGTCTCCTAGTCAAGGAAGAAAGCAAGAGTTTTGAAAGAGATTTTACAACATGGCTTAGAAAAGAAAATACACAGATTTTTCCACCTGGGAAGCATGGATTTGAATTTGTTACTGAACACAGGAATGTTATAAAAATATCCAGGCTGGATAGAAGGTTATGTGAGTTGCTCAAAATGGAAAATAAAATTGATGTTTCCAAGAGAGCAATTATCTTGCAGCCTGAGGATTCACAAAAGGTGTTACCATGGAGGACTGTGGCAAACTGTTACGAACCCACTTCCCTCCAAAAACACCAGCTAGAATGATCTTCCCTATCTGGTGCTTTCACCTCCCTTCTCTGCTACTGATTGTTAAATCTATGCTTCTTTTGCTGATACACATATTTTTTGCATTTTTAAACAGTGATGTATTGCACTACTACCTAAGCAATTTTATCACACTGTAACACGGAGACCAACGCAGATGCCTTCCTACCAAAGTCTTTTCAGTGAGACCATGAAAGAGAGTGCCAAACTCTTTACAGTCTGGCTGCATTCCCATACAAGTGCAAATTTCTTAAGAAATCCCAGAAGATGTAAGCATAGCTTCTCAAACTGTCTGAAAATTAATGAATGATAACAAAATGCAAAATCAGAATAAAAATAACTCTCTCTTTGATATTTTCAGTGTCTAAAGCAAAACTAAGAGAAAGCTTCTTTTTTTTTTTTTTTTTTTTAATCTGAGATTCAGAGCTACAGTATCATCAAATTCATTCATGTTTTGTTCTCCCATTTTGATTGTTCCTGATTTGTTTTGGTACTTAAGGTTAGAGGAGAAAATGATGTGAGATAGCACTGGATTTTTTTTTTTTTTTTGTAATGAAAAAGGTCACCTCTATACCTTTACTCACACTTTTTTGGCAGTGGAAGAGCAGCTTCATGTCACAGGCATGGTTTTGTAACAGGAAGTTATACAGAGTGAGAAAGACAGACGGTGTAATTGAGAGATGGAAGAGAAAAGGAAAGAAAGCAAGCGGATTAGAGTAAATACCTCTATAACTTTTTGGCAAAATATTCTGGCTTCTGAAGTGCTGTGTAGCATTGGTTTTATGAATGGAGAGAGAAAAAAGTGCTTATGAATAGTAAAAACCATGTTTTTGCCAGAAAACTTAATTTCTACTTTTCCTCTTTAAAGCTGGAGACTCTGAACATTTTGTGAACTAGGCCTAAAATTTTTTATTTTTTCAGGCTCAAAACAGAACTGTTTTTTAAGATTTATGGGTTTGGGTGTCTTTTAAAGTGTAAATTACTTTTTTTGCTAATATAAAAATGACAGCATCAGGAGCTTTTTTAAAAGATGGGACTGCAGCAAATAACACACAAGTTTCCCACACTGTGCTGTCAAGAAGGCCTCCATGACATCTTACAACACCCTTGCTATTTCTGTCCTGATCCTCCTTCATGCAGGAGCTGACAATCCTGCTAAATCATGTGATAGGTTAGTGATGTGGGAAAATGTCAGCATGTGATTACAGTAAATCTCCAAACTCTGTTTCACTTTATGTGACCCGTTCAGGATTCAAATTTAGAAGCACAGTGCAGTGAAGATGGAGGAGAGATGTGCGGATTACACATTCCTTGGTCAGCCTGACACACGAACACAGGGGTTCACTCACGGAATGCACTTTCCCTCTGGGTTTTCCATTGGAAATGGAAGGAAAGGGAAGATAAACTTCACTTTGTAGCAAGGGCTTCAAGGCAGTCCACTGGAAGAAGCTGAACTAAGAAATCCAGTCTGCCTTGAATGACTATTTGATCAGCAACTCTCATTGAAAAGGCAACTCCAAAAGTTGCTTCTGATAGTGCTGGGGGTTGCCAGCACCATCTCTTCCCCAAAGGAATTTTCACCTTGAAAGTCCACTGATTTCATCTTAATTTTCCGTAGGTCATGTATAGAAGCAAATTAAAAAAAATATAGTTCTTGTTCCCTACTGGATTTCACTGAATTTTCTTACCTAAAAGGATTTGCTTAGAAAACCTTTTAATTAAACCATTAACACATCAATTATGGATATATACTTAGTTAATGGTGAAAGATACCCATGTTGCTGGGAAGACTGTGAGATATTACACAGTTTGAATTTCCAGGTGTGTCACTTTCAGCAAAACTGTCTCAAGCTTCTTCCCTCTCCTTTGTATTTTAAGCCAATTTGTAGATCCCCAGAAATCTGGAAATACGTGGAGTGGGTCATTCTGTATGTTGTTAGTATAAATACTGAAATCAGTAATTTCCATTTAGTATAATAAACTGTAGAGAGAAATCTGTTCAGGTGATTAGGAAACATTAGGAAAAAAAAAAAGAAATGGGTGCATAGTTTTTTTCCTTTTTCCTCACTGGTTACCAGGGCCAGAACCCAAGGGAATGGTATGAAGGTGTGTCAGGGGAGATTTAGTTTGGACATTAGGAAAAGCTTTTTCATCTTTTAACCAAATCTTTCAAATCTTTTAGCTAGTCTGAGGGTAGTTGGGCACTGGAACAGCTCCCCAGGGAATTAGTGATGGCACCAAGCCTTACACAGTTCAAGGAGCATTTGGAAAATTCTCTCAGCCACACAATGGTATTCTTGGGGTTGTCCTTGTGGCTCCTTCCAGCCCAGTATATTCTATGATTCTGTATGATTCTATGGAGGCAGACATGGTCAAAAGTAAAGCTGTTGTCATATGGCAATGACTAAAGACCAGAAGTAAGGTTTTGAGCCAGCACAGGAGTAGCAAGGTAAGCAGCCTGGGAGCCTTGAGAGGATGGGGTCGAGTGTAGGATTTAAAGGACCATCCAGATGGTGGTGAGTACAGCAGTCACTGAGTAACACCTCAGAAGAGAGAAAAGGGTTTCCCAGTGGAATACAGGTGAAAGAAACCCTTCCTAACCTCACCCATGCTAAGTTGTATTTGTGTTTGTACTCTTATGGCCTTTGGAGAATAAGAGGCATATCACATAGTGTGTTACCTTCCCTTCCAATTTATATATATTGCAAATATTTTTCTAATTCAGTTTCAGGGCTGTTCAGGAAGTGAATAGTGCATTTTGTTTTTAAACCTAGAAGCTACATGCTATAAAACATAACATAAAATACAGCACCACAGGGAGCCCAGCTGCCACATAGAAAGTTGATCTCTCTAAAACCCTCTGGCCTGAAAGAAAAAAATGAGTTTAGACATTCTTATAGGATTTCTCCAGCTAAAGCCCACCTTCAAATCCCACTTAACTTAGTATGTTTACACATGTCAAATTTTCATTATGTAATAAACAAGAATGTGTACAAATATGAAGTAACTAAAATCAGATGGCTGGTGGACTGTAGTAAACTGTGACTATTCAATTCCCTGCTGATATCTTTCCAGAATGTCACATCCAGCTACAGATTTTGGCAACCTATAGCCATTTCACCTTCCTCAAACAGTTCTTTATATTTCACCAAATTGGCTTTTATTATGCAAAAATAGACACTCCATATATTTTGGAATTGGGTAGCTCTAAAAGACTGATACTATTTCTGAATATCACTGGATTTCACTGTAGGATGCTATTTTTCTGTGGTACTGTAGAAGAAACTTACCCTTACTGAACTCCTCACTTACAGTAATATCAAATTAAGCAGCATCATAATTATACTGATTCCTTTTCTCATACTATTACTAGAAATGATCACAACTTCAGTGAGTCTGGATGTGTGGGTACGACATGTTGTACCTCACCAGCCACAGAGGATGAAAAACATACAAATGGCCAAGTGGTGCATGAAAATAATAGAGAGCTACTTGACTGCAAAGATAAACAGAGAACCAGCAGCTGGAGCTGCTAAACTGGGGGAAAAGAGCAGGGAGGACTAAAGAGATGAGAGGCAGAAAAGAGTTTTGGGGAGCAGTCTGATGCAGGAAGGGTTTATATCATCCTCCAGCAGAGGAAGCCTGTTTTGCATCAGCAGGGTACCAAAAGGTAAAGGAGTGAAAAGACCACACTTAAAATACCTCAGGCATCAATCACTCTTATTATTAATATAGGTCAGCGGATAATGTCTTGACCAACAGATATAAAAGCAGCAAATATCACAAGTCTAAAAATCACCCAGGCAGTACAAATAATACAGAAACAGAGAAATTAAGCTACTATCAGACTTTTGTGGTAGACTCCTTTGCTGAAATAGGGAATTTCAGCATCTCAGCACATTTTTGAGAACTTGGTACAAACAATGGGGAAGCATAATAACATCGAAACAATTCCGTGGATGACAATATCTTCCACCAGAGCTTGTATTCAGTAACTGCTGCTGTAGAATATGTGTGTTCTGCAGCTAAACACAGAGACCCATCTAAGAATTGTTCACCGCAAAGACCGTCTGGAAATATGGGAAGACACTTTTGCTTCTGTCCTTTGAAATGAAGACCAAAAACTTCACTTACACAGTTGCCCTGTAGCCAGGAAAACTTGGTGTTTATTCCCAGTTCTGATTAGGCCTTGTCCTCTTGGAAATTTTAGAGATAGTAAGAATTTGATTTTTTTTTCCTGAATTCTATCTTCAAAAAGCACTTTTCTTCTCTGAGGGGGCCTGTTTACAATAGGTTGACAGGAACACAAAGCAGCAGCAGCAATGATTCATGTTAAGCTTAGGGCAACAGAGTAAAACTTTCCTTGCAGCATTTTTTCCCCTGTCTAAAACCACCAATATGCTGCCAAAATTATCCTGGTACCCAATGTACGAGGTCTTGATGAGCAGACTGTGATGAGGCAAAACAGTCAGAGATTTGGCTAAAAATGGAAATGTTCTAGAACTCCTTGATCACCTCATCAAGACCCTGGGTAAAATATAGCTGGTGGAGCTGCCTTAACAGGGCTGTCAAAATATCTCTGACAAAAATCTTCCTCAAAAGAATATTAACAAAACTAAGCAGCCATTGGTAAAATCAGCTACTGTGACACAGATCAGAAATCAACAGACAGAAAACAAAGCAAAAATAATGTATGAAATTTCAGAATCACAGATAGTTAATGTTTAGGTATCTCAAATTCCCTGATTGGGCAAATGATACTGGCAGTTTTTGCAGCAGTATAAAAAAGAAGATAATATTAGTATAATCAAAAAAAGAGATAACAGTTTATCACTTCAGACAAATGCCCTGCATTTAGATAAACATGCACAAATTTTTAATTCATGTTTACATGTAGGATAAGACAGACCACAGTTGCTAACCTCTGCCTGCAGCAATAACTAAGCCATTTCATTTGCATGTAGAGATTTAATTTAGGTTTTATAAACAAAACTGTAGATTAGAAAGACTGAAAAACACACTGCTTTATCTGCTGAATGTCCTCAGGGCCAGAAAGAGAGATGATTTCCACAAATCATCTGCAAAGAATCTTATTTTCCTGGAACAAAATAGTGCTGTGCACCATTTTACAATACTTCATGAAATCCCTAAGCTCTTGTTGCAAGTCCTTCCCACATGAGGAGAAGGAGCTTATAGTCCTGTAGTTGTTGCAGGGTTTTATACTCTTTAGCCAAATGCAGTGCTATGAAGTTGCTCAGCACCAGGCAGGAGGAAGCTGCTTCACTGTTAATAATGATATTTTCTTCAGGACCATGGTGCATACATAAATTTTTCCAGCAAGAAAATCTAGCAGCCACTCAGGGACAAGCTATAGGACAATTGCAAGGGCCTCACCAGCTTTGAGACAGTGAGAGTCCACAAAACCAACTGTTCAGGAGCAAATCCCATCACCTCTCCACCTCCCCCTCATCACTGCCTTACACACACAAGCAGCAATCAATTGGCCCCCAGCTGGCAGACACACTATTTTTTCTATTTAACAACCTCCAGGGTGGTCTCTTTCACTAATCCCCCAGGCTGTACCACTGAGCTGGATCTGAAGTAGCTTCTGCAGTCAGCTGTTGGGAGGTATATAAAATGTAACAGCATTGCTTGTTGGCAGCAAGGCATTCCGGTAAGTATTTTCCCCATAGCCCCCTCTCAAGAATACCTTTACACTTTTCTTCGATGTTGTGCATTTGTTGCTTAATATTTCTGAGATTAGAATGAGATTTAAAAGATGGATCAGGGCGAGGAAAATAACATTTAGCTGTAACATTGTTTTAACTCTGAAAGTTTCTGGTACAAATCAAAGCTGAAAATGGAGACAAAATACAACAGTTTTAAAATCAACCAATTTGAAATATGGCAGTATACTGCAAGAAATGTGAGCCCGTGAATTCTCCAAGTGTAGTCTTGTTCGCAGTGCCAAGTGAGCTCTCTTGGTGTGTGGGAGCAGATTACCCATGTGGCACTTTCCACCTTTACCCCTCGGAGCTGACGAGGCTGGGCTCAGCTCAGTGCTCACCGAGGGGTCCCCTCTGGCAGTGATGTGAGACATTACCAATACCTTCCTCTTCCTGCTTAAGTGCTCTCTTTATTGGACTTGAGCACACACACAAAATTGACCTTTAAATCCTGGATATATTCACCAGGCCAGCTTCTCACTGAGCAGCTTCAGTGCTACCTGACATTAGCATCCAGCAGGTTCAGTGTAGCTCAGAGGCACATTGTCCCCAAACAGAACTCCCACAGATCCTCCACCCTCAGATCTGAATATCATGGCCTACGTTCTCAGATAGCCAAGCTAATATAACTGCTTTGCTTTATAGTATTTTATACATGCTGGGGTCCTGGCCCATTTTTTCAGCTTTATTCCCGAATCACTTGTGTAAGCAGTGTCAGAATTTGGTCCTAAGAACAAATAATTTCTTTTTGAAAATAGATTCCTGGAAGATGATGCTAGTGAACCTTAAAAAAGGATTTAAGTTAGCTAAGCTGATTGGAAGGAAAACCAGCTAAAATCCTGATAGTAACATCAATGCATAAAACAGAGCACTCCTAAAATAAAATTAAAATAGGTCAGAAGTTTTCAAATTAATACTTTCATTCATTCTGTCTGCTGGAATAGGTTTTGTGGAATCACTCATCATTTTAATGCCCTTAATTCATCCTGTTTAAGAATGAAATATTACATAAATTATTATCAAAGTTTTCTTGTAGCACTTACCTTATTTTTAACAACTAAAGAATTATTACCAAATATATACATCACACACATTAAAATGTGCAGAGACCACAAAACATTTAGATTAATACTAATGAGATAATCCACCTGCCTATTTCACTGCACAACAGCTGCACAGATTTAAAAGGGTTCAATTAAACTTTATTCAGTGCATAGATAATTGATCCAATGTGGAGAATGATGTCACTGGTAGGTTAAAAAATATGTTTTACCTTTTAAAATAAAATTGTTCCATTAGAAAAATTGGAAATATAAACCTGACACATAAATCATTCTGGTGACTTTGTTTTATAGAGCAACAAAAAGAAGGAAAATGAAGAAAAATCACAGCAGGTACAACAAGCAGATGCCCATTATTTCATTTCTTCTCAAAAAGAGGAAATAGAAGTCTAAACCAAACATTGCTGCTGCTCTCCTTCCATATGGGAAGTACAATTACTCTTTTTTATTTCACTGTATTTGTTATTTTTTTCTGATAGCTTCCATTTTCTTGAAGGTTTTGTCTTTCTGCTCTCCACAGCAATGAAACACCACTGTTTTCCTATTTTAATTACTAATTTTAGATGGCACAAAGGTTGTGTAAAATGCTATTTTAATAAATAGAGAGAAATTAATCTTTAAAGGTCTGTCCTGCTCAACATGTGCCTGGGGCACGCTAATGGTTGCTGGGCAGCCCTTGGTGGACCAGGAGAACATGCTCAGGACCCTACTCCAGGCTGCTGAAGAGGAAAACACAGCTTCTTGCCAGTTTTGTATCTCTCTGTATTTATGGTAGTGGACGGCAAAATACGTAATTTCTTGATACAACATAGCATTATTTTTGACACTGCTAGTGGCAGTCAATAATCTGCCATTCTATCCATCCACTTCATGTCAAGATATTATAAATATTATTAGAAAGGACAAAATATAATAATCATCTATCCACTGAGACATTACTGTAGTTTTCATCCTTATAACATTTCAGCAGATATCCAGAGTTTACAGTGACTTTAATCTGAGACTGTCAAAGTGATTTCAGAGAGAGAAACTGAGGAAAAGGCAATTTAACCTTCATACACCACCAATAACGGGCTTCTCCTTTGCAAAAGTAACTTTAAACAACTTCTCACTCCCCAGTATGTTGTATGCTCACCAATGTGATGGAAATACCTGCTCCCTGATTAGTCCAGGGCTCTGAGTACTCTGACCATGAGAGAGCTCACCCAGAGGTACAGCGCTTGGATACACTTACAGCACCTGAGCCAGATATCCACAGTCCTCACTCCTGCCAGAGGCAAGATGATCTGCTGTGCTACTGGTGCACCCTAAAGTGATGCAGACTTTGGACCCGATTGCTTGAGTCACTTGATCAATATATTTTGGACAATAAAGGTTGGAGACAAATTTTACCAGCTGAATTAATCATTCAGTCAGGATACTCTTTAATAGTTAAGGCATGATATGTTACAGTGAGTATGAATTGCCTTCCTATTGTGCCTGTTCTGACTCTAAACAAGAAAAACAGTACTTAAAATAGCACTTCTAAAAGAGGGTGTTTCTTTTACCTGTGTATAGCTGTGCATGTTACATGAGTTTCTGGTGAGTGAAACTGAGCAAGCTGTGCATGCCAACACCATGTGCAGAGGTGAACATACATAGAGAGTAAATCACGCTGTAGAGGGTTTAAGTAGACCTTACTGAGATTCCTTTTCTTATCTATGATTTTTGATTGTTGCTTCTTGAAATTTAGTGTAATTAAAGTTATTATAGATATATTTCAGACAGACAGATATATACACATTAATATACATGCACATATTACAGTTCTTTGTTCTTGACTGTGAGGGCATATGACTATTGACACTGTCAATTTTTATCTCATTACTCATCACTGCTTATTCCAAGTGCTAATAGTATATTTCCACAGAGTTTGTGTGTGCTGCAATGTAAATTCTGACATTGCTAGTGTCATTCACTAATCTAACTCATTCAGTTCATGTCAAGATGATACACCACAATGCTTAACAACTGTCAGTCCTGCTTTAAATAGATCTACATTTTTCTCAACTTTACAATTAAACACGCCTACATATATGTATCTTCAATTCTGTATCAAGTTCCGCTTTAACAATGTGACCATGAAAGTCAACCAAAATATTTTTCAAAACAATCAGTAAATGGGATGGTGGTTTTGCTGGTTTGGTTTGATTTGATTTTTATAAAACTCTTTTGAAAACTAAAAGCAAACTGAAAAAATCCAGACATGTTTAAAGTTGTTTGTAGGTCCACATTTTTCTCCCGCAAACATAAAAAGCACTTTTTTTTTGTCACCAACTTGTCACTTCTCTGTGTTTACTAGCACTGGTTTGTAGTGTGTCCAAATTGATGTTTAAAAACCATCTGTTTAAAAATGTTTACAAATATTAAGCGTTAATTAAAGTGTTTAAATTAACATCATTTTGGCTTTGAGCATAATTTTAAAGGAAAACCTAAGCTTGGTACCATTTAATCCTGTCTTTTCTGGAGTTATTCCTCTGCATCTCTGTGCTGTAGTTATTAAGTTTATGTTATTTCCTACAGAATGGTCAAACTATGGCTATTCTTCCTTATGCTTCCCAAATATTAATGTACTTTTGTTATAGACCTCCTGATGATATACTCTATTCTTCCCCTACCTGAGTTTAGCATCCCCTTTATGGAATGATAACCTTCCTTCTGCATTTTAACACAAACTTTCTTCTTTCTCTTGCCCTGGTCTGGCCAGTGGAGGTACAGAGGTGCTGTTTGGGCAGTTGGGTACAACCTTGTTTTGGCTTCCCAGGCTGAGCCCTCCCCTGACAGCCAGGGCCGGAGAACGGGATCCTGTAAAGCACGCCAAGGACAGCACCTGTGCCTCTCTGCTCTCTGCATCAGCCCAGGGGTAAACTGGTTTCTGTCTGGATCAATGAGGAACAAGAACTGGCACAGGAGCTGTTTGGGCTCTCCTTTGCACTTGGCAGGTGCTGAGGGAAATCCTTTAGAGGGCATGGGCAAGAACGGGGTAAGTACCGAACCTATAAAATTATGTAGCATCATCACATACATATATGTTTCTGGTGAACCTGAATTCTCAGCCAAACTATCTGCTTTAACATATCCTTCAAGAAAGTGTACTTATGTTTCTCATTCTTTGCAGTTCTAAAAGGCAAGTTTCTGTAATATAGAAAGCCCAGAAAAGTATGTATTTTTGGCAAAAAATATGCAATTTTTTGAACATGATAAAATAGTTTTCTTTTTAATTTTCCCATTCATATTCAACGGTGGTTTAGTTCTCAGAAAGACTAGAACCTTGAATATTTTAAAGAAATGAGATTTTGAAACAGAGAAGCTATAAATAATAGACAATTTAGTGCAGCAGTTGTACAATATAAATACTATCTCTCACTTTTAACAGCAAATGAAACTGCATTGATCTGAACAACAACAGACTTAAGCATAGGAAAATCTGTGGTACACACGTAATGGTTTTGGTTGAATCTATTCCAATTATTTCATTGATTATGTGCATTTTTTCTCCACTGTATGGAGAACTTACAAATGTACGAGAACTTCAAAGAAATATATCCAGTGCCTAGCAGGATTTTCAAAATAATCCAGCCCTTTAAAATCCTATTGGGAGCCTATCTACATTTTTAAATACCTAAACATCCTTTAAAACCTGGCCATCTGCAACCATAATTTTATCCTCATATAAGAATGTGCAGTGTAGGTTTTGAATCTTCCTCCAAATCTTGTGGCTGTCTGACTGTATGTTTTATGCCTAATAAAATAAGCATAAGGGGAAAGGGAACTTCAATTTTGTTTTCATACTGATTTATAGAAGAATGCATTAAAGAATGCAAGTTATCAGTGTGAAGTAAGCAGAAAAAAAAAAGGTAATACACTGATCTATATTTTGGCTTATTTTGCATAATGGAAAAGACATATTGATAAGAAGGAGCAATGGTGATTTAGTCTATTGATCTAAGAAGTAAATGCCTATTTATAAAGAGCTAAGCAATATCACAGATGAACTTATTGGGAGAGCAGTAATGCTCTTCTAGTTAGCATAAGAAAACCTAAATAAGGTTTTTTTTATATTAATGAAATTATTTAAATCCACTGACTCACTAAAACAAGCCTGGTTTTACACAGTGCAACTGACAACAGGATTTAACCCATAAAGTAATTTAATTTTATGGATGAGCATACACAACACGCAGATAATAATGGAAAATGAAGAAGTCATATTTCCCATGGCAAACATAACTCCTCTAGATTGCAGAGATGTAGATTATATGAATGATTAAAATGTAACAGTAGTAGAAAATATTACCTATGCACTTGGAGGTCAAATTTTAATTCCTGTGGGAACCATAACTTTGAAATTTCTGACGCATGTATTTAAATTTTCAGACATAATGTTGATTTTCATGTTGAATATAATTTAGCTTTTGGAATCACACATACCATTCCCATACTACTCAGTTCATCTCTCAGTAAAGTATGCTTTTGAAGTAAGAGTGTTTAATATGACAGCTCTGGCATACCTCTGATTAATTGAGCTTCTTTCTAGGAGTTATACACACCACTTGATACCTAAAAGTCTGACCTGCTTTGAGTTAGGACTTGATCATCACTACTCATTCCTCTCACGAGCAAACAAGCCTAATGACAGTGTTATGGATTCAGGAAAGGTTTCAGATGCAAACTTGGTAGGCTACGCAGCTAAGACATACATATATCCTTTATTTAAGATGACAAAAAACTTAAACATATCTTTCAGTACTGTCTCATGCAAACAGAGTACATCACTAGCCTGGACACCAAGTTATTTAAAGCTATTATTTAGTACTGTAATAAGTAGCAATTTAAATACAAGATAAAATCATTACATTGTCTTGTTTACTACTGATGTTAATGTCAAGCTGACGTGTAATGCTCCAAAAATAGGCAGCCTATGATTTGTTATCATTAAACTGTCAGTTTTGTCATGTGTTAGGCATAGATTCATGCTATACTTCTTTCAGCATATCCCTTTATTTTCTTTCAGTCAAAAACCAAAGTGTTTTAATTGTGTCTCTGCTATTTTTCTATTAACTGTTTCGTACATTTTTTTTCTCTGGCCTTTTAATTGCAGTTTAATAGTGGTCATTAACACATTAAGGGGTGTTAGAAGAACATTTGAAGTCCTCTTGACTTCTACCAAAGTTGACACTTCAATGCTAGAGTAATTTCAGCTATTCATTTATTTAATAGTGACCTATGCAAATGTGGAACCATGTCATTTTACAAATTGACTGTAATAATTAACTAGAAAGGCAGAGTAAAATGAAACAGGTTATAATTAGAATAAAACTGCTACAGTATTACGTCAGCTAGAATAAAATAATCTCAAATGATTAAATTGGTTTCAATTATTAAGAATCAGTTTAATGTACCCACTGTTCTGATTTTTTACATTTCTCTTTTTTGTGTGCATTAGATGTCACCTCATACAATTTATGCATTTTATTCATCTTGGTAAAACAGGCATTACAAAAGTTTAATTAAGTAGTAAAAGACTTCATATTATTCCATTGAATTCTAAATTAATTGCAGAAAGAAATGATAGTGCATAGTACATACTATTCACACACATTTTGATTAGATGCATCTATTGTTAGCTAATATTTCTCTATCCCAGTGTACAGATAGAGGTACCGATATAGAGGAATATGTAGGTATACACACAGAAATAATGGTTCTGGCTCACACAGTATGTTTTAAACTCACATGAACAATATAATTTTCAACTGCACTATCTAGATCTTTATCTTCAGGGCACTCATGTCACTGTTCATAATAAATATGGAATTTTAAAATTACTTTTTCCTTAAAAATTTTATCTTGCTTATTCAATTCATTTTGCAGATTGTGCATATGCAGACAAATACTTACATGCTTGTAGGTGCACACGAGCCTTCAAAAGATAGACATATATGATTATAGGCAACATATACAAATTTATATGTTGAAGATGACAAGAAAACATTATTTTGATCTGAATTTTCAACATAGTGGTAAATTGGCAAATCTGTTTTCTTTGACTCTACTCGCCATTTGTTAACTCAGCTTTGGGCATGCTGCAACATAATGTTATACATTATATGGGCAGCAGGGTAGACAGCTTCTGATTTAAAGCCACTGTATTTAAGATTAAATTTCTTCTTCCTGCTTATACAGTTTAAAATTATTGTTAAATAAAATTAGACATTTTTTAGTTGAACAAATGTTATTGTACTGCTTGATTGACTGGTCAAGTATCTTCAAGGATTATGCCTCACTGTTCTGCATTGAGGCTACAATATCTGATGTTTAGATTTGTAATTATATCTCACACTGTAGGGTCACTGACTAAAGTTACTATTTTAAGATATATTTCCCTTGCTCCTCTGATGTGTTTGGTTCCAGCAGGGGCAGTTAAACCAGTAACTGAGTGTTTGCATGCTGTATTCATTATGGCTTTGACAGGACTTTTACAGTCTCCTTTACACAGTGGTAAACAGTATTATGTGAAATATACGAGTGATCTCAGGAGCATTTCCTATGCAAGCATCTCCATCAGTAGATGGATTTTTTAAGAAAAATATTCTTGTGTGAAAGAAGTTGGTGATCATGAGATGTTATTATCAGCAGATGACTATTTGGAAAAAACTTTACTGTTAATGTTGATAGTGGTTTCAGCATAACAAGCTTAAAGGAACAAAGCACTCTTAGCAATCTACACATCCCACAGATTTGGTTATGAAATCCAATGTGCTTCATGGCATCTCAAGATCAGTGGAAATCCTGAGGCTCCAGACAGTTAACTTCTTCTTCAGGTTCTAAGGAAATGTTTCGGGCACCCATGAACCTTTGACCACAGGCCACCAGACAAGCTGTTTAAAATCTCAGAGCCTTTACCTTCCATACATTTCACAAAGCAAGATGCTGACTGCTGACACAGTCAGTATTCCAGCTTGTGAAGGACCCTGTCATGTCCTTACCTTTCTTAGGGGTCCTATGAATTTACTAAGATCACTTTAACACCTTCCAAATGGAACTAGACTTCTTTGTATTGTATTGTAATTAATGTTATGCAGTTAAAATAATTTATTTATTATTAATTACATTTTCCAAATGTAATTAAATTTCTTTGCATGGAACAAAGACAATCAGTAGATCACGGTTAACTGTATTCATTCTACAAAATATAATTAATATGGCAGATTATGGAAGTTCAGTACAAATAACCCATTCCTGTATGTCTCATACCTGTTAAATATGGATAATTTACACAAAGAGTTACTCTATCCTAGAACAATTGCTTTGCAAACCTTTGTGGTGGAATTTGCTGGAAATCTGCTTTTTGAGCACTTCCTATCACATTTCAGCAAACATCAAACAGCCCAAAGATGGCACATGTAAGAATTTGAATAATGCATCTCAACTCCTCAAAGAAAAGCAGGAAAAGAAATATTAATGTAATGTGTGCAAACTATACCATACACACAGATCTTTACAAGAAAATAATCTAAAGAAGACTTGGCACCTGCTGTATAAAAGATCAAGGCAGATATGGCTATTGCGTGACTGATGTGCAGCAGAGATGCCCAGTGGCTCTAGCAGGAAGTTGAGAGGCAGAGTGACTGAGTGGCATTGCTGGTAAGCCTTGGGCAAACCATAAGGTTTCTTTTAGTCTTCAGTCTACAAAGTAGCTGCTACCTATACCTCACCCCCAAAAAATAAAAACTATGAAATAAGGTCAGTGTTTGGTGTGTGGTTTAAACTTCTATAAAATCTGGAAGTCCTCTCCTGCTGCTTAGTGTCAGTGGAGAATGAAAGCAGCTACTCTGAGCCTTAATAAGGTTTTAGGCAGCTATGGGACTATGTAAGTTAATGATGGGATTTAGTTTAGATAACCTATCCTTCGCTAAATGAATTAGTTGTAGTTCAACATTCAGCCATAGCATGGGGTAAAAAAAGCCTACCTATCCTGTTCACTATCCTGAAACTTACCCAGTTTGTTATTTGTAATTTCCATGGCAGTAGAGAAAGAAATATAAAATTAATCGCTCATGATGGCCCAGCAAAAATGTTTCAAAACATCTATTAGAGCTGAATAAGGTCCATATATATCTAAAGGAAAAAAATCAAAATAAACTTTTACAACCAGTTCCTTACTTTTCTTTCTCTAATGATTTTAAGGGAGAGAAAGTGAGAGAAAAATGTAGACTATGAAATCCTCCATGCAGAGCAGGAGAACCAAGAAAACAAGGATCCCATAAAATAATACTACTGCTGCAGCTCACCCTTCACTGTTGGCAATCTTCAGTTTACTCCACATCAGCCCTCAGCTTTCAACCCCAACAGAATGTTGTCATCAGTTATATCACCCCCACACAAAGCTTTCATGTTCTTCCCTCTATTATAGTTTCTTGTAGTAACCATCCTAAAGCCATGAAGTAACCATCCTGTTAAACATAATCAAAGTCTCTGTTCACAAAAGCCTTTCTTTTATATAACTGCATCAATAAGAACAAACACTAACTTACCAAAACAGGGACTGAAAAAGGAAACAATATAGAAACATACTTTATCCCACAATGACTCTAACAACTCTTTCCATGCTAGTTGCAGCACTCGACTGGCAGAAGTTAATCGATCCTTCTTTGCTTTGTCAATTTTTTTTTTTTAATAACTAGGGAGACCTTCCAGTTTTACCTGTCTAGCAACCATCATTTTGAATTCTTCGAGCAAGTCAGCTTCAATGATCCATTCTTACATGTCTTTTCATAATTTTTCATGCTCTTTTATGGCCAGTAATAAATCTAAAAATCCCCCAAACTCTTTTCCTTTTTCAAAAATCCTATTATACATATCTTTAATAGTTACAATGTCTTCCCTATAACATGTAGGAGTGGAGTCACCAAGTTCAACTGTACCACTTGCCGGACTAAGTGGTAGACTGCCAAAGGAGTGGACAGATCCCAGCTGGGCTATAAGCTGAGGTTTCCACAGATGGAGGGAAAGAACATGGAGTGTGAGACAGGATCACTTTCCCTTTTTTCCATTTTGCTTGCTCTTGTAGTCACTAATTGCTCTGCACCTGCAAAGAGCAATTTGCTATTGAATGAAAAGGTTCTTATAAACCTGACATGGACTGAAGTAGGGAAGCTTCTATGAGCAGAGGTGTTATGCTTAGATTTATAACACAGTCATGGCACAACAGGAATTCATGGCATTTATATGGAAGAGTCAGGTTTTCTCCTGGCAAACATTAGTCTCATTGGGGTTTTTTTCTCCCATAAAAACTTGTCCATTACATAAAGCAATGTATCTTCAGAAACCGCAGTGACATCAGTGATGGGTGGCATCATAGATTATCCCTCTAGTAAAAATTTGGTTGATGAAGTGAAAAAATTGTTTGTAGCTACAGGACTGATTGTGGTTACTAGCTTTTCCCTTTTGTAATTCCCATTTCTCAACTTCATATGAGATTGACACTAAGCTTTGTCACTGACAGCTTGCCTATTTCAGTGAGATTCACACAAAGAAAACGTGTGAAAAACTGAAATGAGAAGGTTCTGTTTGTAGATTGTTGTAAGGCAGGAAAATAATATATGTGTTGAATGTGACTAGGCAGAACTTGAGAAACAAGAACCCCATTACTTCTTTCCTTTTTGCTAAAGGCATATTTGACTTTGCTGTCAATAGCACTTGCAACAGTGAAACAGAAAGGAAATGTGAAC
This sequence comes from Pardalotus punctatus, assembly GCA_013400915.1. Classification (NCBI taxonomy): domain Eukaryota; kingdom Metazoa; phylum Chordata; class Aves; order Passeriformes; family Pardalotidae; genus Pardalotus; species Pardalotus punctatus. The sequence goes on from VZTX01028421.1 coordinate 628,100, forward strand.
CCATATTGCTAAACTTTGACTACTGGCTCAATATATCAGTGTACATTTGGATATGAATGCATTTTTATGGCAATGAGTATACAGCAGAACTGATTATCACAGTAGAGACAGATATACTAAACATTTAAAGTTGCTTCCAAATCTTACAGCTATTTTTGTCACAGTTAAAATGCCAACTGTGGATGTGAATATCCAGAGACTCAGTCTGATACCCAGTATGACACGAGATGTACTCATCTCTATGATTTACTGCTGTATTGCTATCTTCAGGTCTCCTTGATTCCTTTTTTTTTGATTTGCACATAGTATTAGTCTGCCATTTAACTTTAATTTTTAAGCTAACTAGAAAGAAAGGGCTGAACAAATATCAGAAACATTTTCTTTGAGTATCCATTTGAATTAAACAGCCAAGTAACTTTTGACCATGTTTGTGACCCTTTTGTGTTTGCTTTTCATGAATTTTCAAGTGTTTGATCTCTGTTAGGGAATGGATTAGCAAAAAGCAAATTTGTAATTCAAATGCTGGAAACTCTACCAGCACCAATTTAAAATTGTATATTCAGATATTATATTTGAAATTTGAAATTCACATTGATTTGATTAATGAAGTGAGTTGCAGCCAGCTCATGTGTCTCTGTACGCCTGCAATTTCACCTGGGGAGGAAAGTGATAAGGTCTTTTCAACAATCCTTATACCTAAATCTAGTCCTATTTTTATAATTCTGCTTGTGTCCTGGTGTGATTTAGTGCAGCCTCTGGGCTGTTCTAACTTCTATCAATTGTGAAAATCACCACAAACACTGCTACCATGTAAGGGTGGTGAGCAGATCAAATTGGCTAGGCTAGCATCTGGGAGAAACAACTGAAGTCAGTGAAGAAGGTTTCTCACTTAATTATTTGTAATTTTTTTATGGAGTGTACCAGCAACATGTTTGTTGATTCTAATAATTCTTACCTACTTTAAAAATGTACCGTTCCACAAATTGCTTGGGAACATTCAAAAGTGACATTTTAAGACTAAATTATTAATTGCAAATTATTCACTGAGTTCTGATAACATAGATTAAATTGGCTGCTCCTTTCATCTCTGCTGTCTTGCAAGGACAAGTGCCAACTATGTGTTTTCACTTGACAGAATGTGAAGATGCACCAAAAACATGTTCCCAGTGAAATACAAACACTACAGTTGTATTTGCTGTGTTCTGTATACATGACTCTTTAAGCAGTAAAGCATGCAATACGGAGGAACCTCAAAACATTTCTGAAGCTGAGAAGTCTCATAGGAAATTTTTAATTTTTTTTTTTTAATAGGATGCATTTTTGATGCATCTTATCTTACCACCCATTCTGCCCCTGGGGCAATCAGTTAGCCAATCCATGGGGAAAATGGTCTTTCTTACTATGCACAATAACTTCACAATAAAACTTCAAAACTGTTTAAAATACACTAAGGGAAGTTCTAATTTGTTCTGTTTTCTTTCAATACTGGCAAAATTCCTTGATCTCCACATACTTGTGTCAAACTCATGGCCTGTCCCCTCTTTCCTTCTCTATTTATTTTTTTCTGTTTCCCAATGGATGCATTTGGTAAAGGACCAACATATTCACGAGCATATTTTGTATGGACAGTGGAAGATGTGAGAAGAAACTGACTTCCATAAAAAAGGCTGTTTACTCTCTTATATAAATGCTTTACTTTTCATACAAATTGATTTTCCTTGGTCAGAATTTGTCTCCTTTTTTTCTATTAAAACAAATAAACAAACAAAAGAGAAACTGTGATATCCCTGTAATATTCAACGATATAATGCTGAGATCAGCATGACAAGGATGTGGAAGGAGAAAGTAGAAGCAAATAGATGGTAAGTGAAAATGTAACTGCCATATGTGAATATTTTAGAGCTACGAGGAGCAGAAAACATAACCTGAGCTACAAACACATTTCTGCTCAGCCAGTGAGCAGGGAACTAATTCTTTGATGTATGCCATTCTTTCCAACTGAGTTTCAGTGCAGTGACATAAGAAAAGAATGGGTCAAGACTTTTCTTTTTTAAAAAAACATTTTATATTATGGATATGAATGTGTTAATATGGAAGATTTTTCTTTTTCTTTTTTTCAGCAGAGTTCCATAAACTATTTGTGTTTGTTTATTACTGTGAAACCATTCGTCAGATTCAGGCATTTACAAGATTTTTGGCTCAAACAGGTTGAGTTGATCCAGGATTTTCCTGTTAAAAGCCTAGATAAGCTGGAATCAGCAAATACTGTCCATCATCTTAACACATGGACACAAAGGGAGAAGTTTTAACAAGCACTGGCTGAAGTGGGAAAAGCTAAATGTAATAGATTATCCAGCTGAAAAAACAGACTGGAATTTACTTTAGAAAACTCAACTTACAGAGTTGCCTAATAAACCACATACATCTACTGTACTAAATCTCACTTGATTTCAAAGAATCATTATGGAGACCAATTTTACCCTTATTCCTGATAAAAACTTGGTCCTATCCAAAAAGGGCACATACACTAGTTAGGAACATTGCTGCTTCTGTTTTTCTGGACTTACTTTTTCATTCTAAAAGGCTTCAGAAGCAGAGTATGTGAGTTACTTGGGACAAAATCTGAGCAAACTTGAAAGTAAACCAAACCCCAGAAGGCTTCTCCTTGAACAGTGGAAGGATTTAGTACATTTTTTTTCAGCCTATTTCTTGTTTTCACTCACCTTCAAAATAGCAGGTTGTATTTGGCACTGGAAGTGGGAGCATGGAAAACAATGGAAAAGTTTGTCCCTAGAGAATTTCCAGCCCAGATTTGCAGGCTTAGAGTTTGAACATATGTCAGACTGTAAGCGAGCCATCTGACCCAAATCAGCCCTTCCCTTATTTGTCTATCAGAAGCTCATCATCAAAGTAATCTTTACCTTCCCACACAACAGCAACTTCCAGAATACTTCTGAATGCATAGGATTGTCATGCTGAAAGATTATTCCTAGAAAGATGACACATGAGGGGTTATATACTTTCACCATTCAATCCACATTTCTGCTCTGCCCCTGACAATGACACTGGTCTCTCTCTATAAAACATACATATGTATTGAAAAACATGCACTTTCAGAATCAGGCATATTGTTAGAAATTAATTATTACCAACAATACCTATCTTCTATATATACTACTTATATATATATATATAAATTTGTGTGTGTATGTGTGTGTGTTTGTGTGTGTATGCATGTGCATGTATATATATGCATGTGGATATATATATGTATATATTGTATATTTATATTTATATATACTTTTATTATAAATACCATGTTCCTGCAGTATGATGTGTGAACCTAAGCATTTGAAATATATATAGTATGTATAGAAGCTTCCTGTCATTGAGCAGTGATACATCTAACGGTGTGCTTGATTCTTCTTAAATACCTCAATTCAGCTGTGTTCTACAGGCTTTTTCTGCTACATCCTAAATCCCATTTATTTTTAGCCTCCCCCCAACTTTAAAGCAAAATCTTACATTTATTTTCTACATTCAGTATTCCCAATCTGACAATTTGTTTAATTTTAAATAAACAAAATATTGCATTTAAATGAATATAAACCTTCTTATCTTTGTATTATTTACTGTTTAAACAGCAAAGAATTTCATGGGAAGCATTTCCCTTCATGCG
>VZTX01028421.1:636778-669278 GCA_013400915.1 Pardalotus punctatus
ACTCTGGCATATTCATCCATTTTTAATAGTAAATTGCTCGATGAAACAGGAGATTAGAGTGGGGTTCTTAATCTAAGACAAGATAAAAAAAGTTATTCCATAGCTGATGAAGGTTTTGTCCCTGTAATGGATAATTATGGAATAACCCTTTTTTATAGGTGTTTAAAGATAGGAAAATGCTCTCAACTAAGTAGCTCTCAACTCTTACATCTTCTATAAAAGCCTGTGATTTGCCACAGAAAAAAAAGTCCAAACCTGTATTTGATCAGCTTTTATTCAAATTTTTACACTCTATGCAGAGGGGCATCTCCATATGGGTGCAGTCATCCACCCATCTGAGTCTCAATGGAGAATTTATGGGTATGAAACTGGCAGCACTCAGGAACACTGACAGTCAGGCTGTCAGAGTTATTAAGTATGGACTTGTGTGCCTAAAGTTAGAAAAGTACTGTGGAAATACCAGTTATATGACTATGAAAGTACATGTGCACTGAAAACACACCCTTAATGTTTACACTTGTTCATATTGTATGCGATTTTGTTTGCAGTGAAGTCTGGAGATTAAAAAATTTAGTTTTCTTTATTTTACCTCTTGAAAATATATTTAAGCAGCCTAAATATGAAACACTGGAATTTCTTAGTGCATAGTTCTAACAAAGGATGGGAGGGGGGAATGGATACCGTTTATTTGTAAATTAAATAAATACATTTCTTCCATACCCTTGAGAGCTGGCTGATTTATCAGTTAATAAAATAATCATACACCACAGTCTTGTGCTTCCAATTTATTTTAAAAAGAAATAACATTGCATTTTTGACATATATGAATACAAATGTAACACTAGAGGAAACTTTGTGAGTAACACTGTATATATATCAGCAGCCCTGCATGAATAACCTTACTTGCTTTTTCTCTGCTATTTATGGAATGGATTCTGCATAAACACTTATTTCTTCAACAATTCCTAATTTATATATATGACCCTGTAAACCTCAATGTGACTACTGACTAGAAAAAAACCTATTTGTCTGATTAAAGACTATAGAATGTTTATTTAACACAAATGAAAAGGAATTTTGTTTTAAATCTGCAACTAGATATCATGAGTATTTACACCTTGCACCATAAATCTAAAATGAAATGTATTTATTTAAAAAAATTATGTCTGAATTGACATAATTTTTTAAAATCTTAATCTTTTCTTGCTTAAAAATGCTGATCCAGATTTCAGAACCACTGAATTTGGACAAATCCAGTCTGTGCTAGACAGAAATGTTCATGTGCACCGCTCAGAAGAGGAAGGCCCATGTCTCTTAGCAGTCTGTTTTTTAAATTTTTTTTAATTCCTCTTAAGTTTTGTACCAACAGAACAGCAGAACACCACACAGGAAGGTTGAAAATAGAGGTCAGTGAATGGCAGCGCTGAGGTGCCATGTGGCAATCCAGACCAGCAGTGACTGTGAGAACACAGTGAGCATGGATCTGAAATCCTCTGGTGAATATGGGGCTCATTCCTGCAGCCCTTGCATCAATAACTGACTGCAATGGGTCTGCTTGCGTCAGTAAGGAGTAGTCCCCCAAGCAGACTGTGCCATTTCAGACCCTTGGTTTTTGTTTTTAATGTGAAGCTTGACTTCCTGTCATTCCCATCCCCACTCCTCCTGTCTCCTGTTCTAATCTTCTTCTGTTTTTTGGACATATGCTTCTCCCTCTCTGCTCTTTAAATTCCCTCTACTCCTTTCTGTATATCAGTCTCAGTTCTACTTTGTTATATTTGTGGTTGCTTTGTCCTCCCTCCATCACTACTCCAGACACTTCTCTCCCTTTGCTAGTGTGTTTGGCTCCTCAGGGACCCTGAACACTCCCCCACAACTGAGCAGATTCTCATTTCCAGTGATATTTTAAAAACTCTAGGCTATATTCTTATCTCTTGAGAGAAAATTAAAAATAAAGAAAAAAACCCACAAAACAAACAAAAAAACCCCTTTCTTCAGAAACTCCTCTAGTTTAAACTCAGAAACTTCCAGTCAAATTCTCTTTTCAAAGGGTCAAAGGAGGTTGAGACCTACAAGGATGCCAGGGTGCACCACCCCCTGAAGTTCACGGAGTCAAGGGCAATTGCCCGAAGCCCTTGGGCTCAATGGGTCAATCCCTTCTGCAAGGCAGGAAAGCCTTCTCTTCCATGACAGCAGTGCAGCCCTCTGACAATCAGTGCAAATGTTGGTGTAAAATTTGCTCTCTGAGGGCCAAACCAGGCTGCACTCAATAGGAATCACACTACTGATTTCCACAGTGTCATGTTTTAAGCCCAGCCAACTGCTCAGGCCCATGCAGCCACTCCCCCACAGTGGGGTGGGAATTGAAAGGGTAAAAATGAGAAAACTTGTGGGCTGAGATGAAGACAGTTCAATAGATAACATGAAAGCCATGCATGCAAGCATAGCAAAAAAGGGAATTCATTCACTGCTTCCCATGGGCAAGCAGGGGTTCAGCCATCTCCAGGAAAGAAGGGCTCCATCAGTGGTAACAGTGACTGGGGAAGACAAACACCATCATTCTGAAAATTACCCCACTTTTCCTTCTTCTTCTATCTTTATATACTGAGCATGATGCCATAAGGTCTAGGATATCCCTTGGTCATTTGGGGTCAGCTGTCCTGACCTCACAACTGCTTGTGCACCCCCAGCCTCCTCATTGGTGAGGTGGGGTGAGAGGCAGAAAAGGTTTTGATGTTGTGTAAGAACTGTTCAGCAATAGCTAAAGCATCCCTGTGTTGCCAACCCTATTTTTAGCACCAATCCAAACCACAACCCCATACCAGCTACCGTGAAGAAAATTAACTCTGTCCCAGCCCAGACAGGCATAAGTAGCTATTTGGAACACCAGGCCTTTGGGGCAGGCACACGAAGGTGTGAGATGCAAGCTTATGCTTTCTCATGTGTATCTGTGGAATAAATCATCAGGAAATCATGATGTGTAACACTGCTGTCTCTCAGATTACATTCTGACAGTACTTTCTGCTAACAATATAAATTAGCCCATTCTCCTTCAGATGAAAACAAACTTGTGATGGGTGCCTCTTCTTAAAGTTGAAGACTTCTCTGCCCATCCTACTTCATATTTCTTTGAAGTACCAAGGCTGAATTTCTGCTGAAAGCCTCCAGCTGAGACTACTTAAACTGTCAGTTGCATGGTGTAAATCTGGAGTTAACCCCACTGCAGTGTTCACAGAGGTTATCCAAGGACAGATCCTTCCCTCATCAATTCATGTCCTGAAGAGCACCTGGGGACCACCAATACAAGAGAGTGCAGGCTCATGCCGAGTAAATACTGAAATGCCTGAGGCAGAAGGACAATAAATAAACAAAAAAGAGAAAGAGAGTAAAGAATTAGACTGGAGAGGGAAAAAAGGAAGGAGTCAAAAGCTGGGAGTGATGATGGGTTTGTTGCTTTGGTACACTCCAAAGGCATGGGGTACAGAGGGAAGAGGATGAAGCACTCATATCACCCATAAAACATTTCAGCTAAATAACTCTGTTGAGTTTAAACCTGGAATTTAATTAAATTATTTACTTCTTTTTTGGTCTAAATTTCATCTCAGTGCATGACATTTAATAGTGTAAGGATATGTTGTCATATTTGAGGTTTTTATTTTTTAACATATGCCCATTTTATAATCACATTAAGACACTTTGACTAAGCAGTTGAACTGATTGCTCCACACCTCAGATGTGCTGGAGGCCTGAGGTGAAATGCACCCGAGGTGTGTATTAATCAACCTTGCCATATAGTCTGTCCTGTCTCGCTGCTTAATTAAATTCCAAACCAAATAGTTTTGGTGAGAAGGTTAGGAGGGACCATCTTTTCAAGTGGGTTTTGCATGAGCTGTCCACAGTGCATGGAAAAAAATATAAGATATATTTAGAACAATATTTTAATTTGCAATACTTGATTAGATGGAAAAAATGTAATGTTTAAAAAAAGAAAATGTGATTAAGAAGCTTAAGTGCACAGTATATTACATGAAAATTCTGATCATAAAGAAAGGTAATATCTACTCAAAATTATAATTTCTGTACTTTTGAAATCAACTCAGCAAGAATTATCTACCCATATCAAATTGTAGCACTTGTCAAAATCAACTGTAAAGCATCTCAAGTGCTCTTCTGAATCAACAAAACAGATGTATAGCGATGTGAGGTTGCACTGAAATGGAAATAAAAGTGAACTAGATGCCAGTCATTGCCCTTAATCTCTTGAACCCGGCACTTAACACAGAGGATACCGCAGGTCTTTGGGACACTGTTTAGAAGGGGAAAAAATCAAGACTTGAATCTTAATAGCATATGCAAAAACACTCTATAAAATTATTTTCTTTCTGCTGTGGTAGAATGTGATATGTTCAAAAAGCACCTTGCCTTGTTCATAAACATGAGACAAGGTTTGAAACTGCATCTTATTTCAGCTTTAGACAGGCAGAAAAACTGAAATATGTGAATCATAAAAAGGTGTTTAAATTTTTAAAACAGCAATTAAATATGCTTAGAGGTTCAAAAGTCACCATCTCCCTCCCTTCAATAAAATGTGCAATGATGTTTATGGGGTAACACCTGCAGTGAAATGAATACAATGAATAGAGCTTTAGTTAAGATTACAGTATTGTTAGTTTTTACTAGGAACTTAATAGATGAAAAATGTCTGCAAGCATAGAAAAAAACAGCTCTAATCCTATCACCTAAGACTTGTGTTTGGAGTGAGCTCCTCTGCAAATTTGCAGAACCTGCCGTCCCTGGAATCATGGTGAAAATGACTGTGGTTTTTGTTGGCTTTGTGATGATGGTGTCTTCCGGGAGTGTGATGCACAAAGGGAGACTAAGGTGAGCAGACAGTAAAATGAAAAATTGTTTCTTTGACCTGTCCTGTGAATTGGTTAAGGCTCTGAATTTCAGGTGAAGGGATTTTTTGTAGGCTCTTGAGGTACTGCAATGCTGAAAATTACTGACTTCACTGCAGTATATAATGGAGCCACCATAGCATACATAAAGTGGTCTGTTTTCACCAGCAGCATTATGGAGTTGGCATGCACAGGTGATTGTTAAGCCTTTCTTATCCCATGCTGAGAGAAGGTCCAGTGGAGCAGAAATTTCTCTCCAGGATGGACCAGCCCCATGATGGATGCCTGGAGGATTATGCTCCTGGACTCACAGTGACCTGCTCCTGTGGCTCAGTCAAAAAAACCCCAAAAACCGAAAAACAGAGTCCTTGATCCGGTTTGCTGCCAATGCTCAAAGGTGAACATGCTTGGTTTTCCAGATGAAGATAGCAACCAGCTACAAATATTTTAGTCTAATTTTAACATATCTTGACAAAGTTAATTCAGCCCTTTGTGGATTTCATCCATCATTTTCCCCTTGTCTAGAGCATGCAGAAATAGCAGACTATCAATTCTAACTCTCGAGACACAAATAAGAGTGCTTGAGACCTTTTGACTTCAGCATATGTGAAAATTTGCAAAACTTGTGAGCAACAATTCTTCAGGTTATGTGCTGCAGACAGGATTGATTCATGCAAGAGAGGAGGAAAACTTGAATCTACTTTTAATTCAGTTGCAACCACTTTCACAGATTACTTTTTATACAGGATTGTTAACCAAAAGAGTAAGTCTTAATGAAGAACAAAAAAACAGATCATGAGTCTCAAGTTCTATTTTTCAATTCTGTGAATTTACTTTCCAAGTGTTTTTTTAACATTGTTAAGATTAAGTACACTGAGAATTACTCCAAGTTTTCCAAATGTTCCAAAAATGATTTTGCTAGGGTCTAGAGGTCAACAGGCTATTGTAAAACCAACAACAGAGAAAAGAGGAAACTTAATGCTTTGGACAATACAAATATATAGAAAACTCTAGTAGATACCTGCTCAATTCAGAATAAACCTCCACTCAAATAACCAGGAATGGTAGGAGCTGAAAAGTTGATCTGAAACATAAGCAGGACCAGGCATTTCTACTCATGCTTAGGTTTGAAGCGGACCCAGTCATGCCACCACAAATAAAAGCATGGGTTATCTGGGTGGTTGTTGCATCCTTCCACTGCTGCTCAGTCTTCCACCCTTTCACCAGCAGTAGTAGTAGCTAAGACAGAAAGCCTAAGATACTTCTATTTTCCTTTTTAAAGGGGATTTGTGTTGTGGGGTTTGGTTTTGGTGGGGTTTTTGGGGAGAGGCTATTGGGGCTTTGGTTTGTCTGGTTGGGTGGTGTGTGTTTGTTTGTTTGCTTTAAAATGACATTCCGGTTTTTTTTTTACACAAAAGTCTAAAACTGGAGCTTTTTTTGTTGTTTTCTAACATTCCAGGAAGCACTGAGGACATAACAGCAAAGTGTTTCCTGTCAGCCTTTAAAGCCCCAAGACAAATATTTCAAGAGGGCTCCAGGGCTTGTATAAGCCAAAGACCTGAGCTGTGTCCCAGGGGCAGCTCCAGGCACCCCAGCCTGCTCGGTCCACCCAGCACTGATGAAGTTTCAGGAGCAGATGGCCCAGCTGGTGCAGAGCACGTTGCAAAAGGACTGCAAGCCCAGCCTGGTGCACAGAATATTTGTGCCCTTGTCTGCACAGAGGACTACTTCTCCTTTTTCTCTGAAGCACAGAAGTCTGGATAAATGTGTGGCTGTGCCATAACTCACACTTCTGTGCCAGGCCATGTCCGCAGAGAGATGGAAATGTGCCTCCAGCTTTCTCTGCTTTCCTGGGGAGGTGACAGCAGGTCCCAGCTGCCCAGCAGCCCATGTTCAGGCTGTGCAGGAGCTCTTTACTGGAACAGTAAACCACTTTATAGATACTTCCACAGTGAATACTAATTCCACTATCTCCACAAGTTTTTGAGACAGTTTTTGGCACCTTTTTTCTATTTGGGTTGAAAGTCAGAATGCCTTCCCTGCACTGCATATGCTGACATTTTGGTAAACGTATTGTTCTTTTTACCTGGCCATGTTTCCTTTCCAAGCCAAATACATAACAGGAATAATTTCAACTTTCAAGATTATGACCTGAAAAAACTTAAAAACTGCAGTGGTTGTGAAAGAAATGTTGAGCAAAATTGCATTATCTGTTGCACCATAGTACATATATTGTTGTTCCCAAAGGTTTACTTATAACGTTCACGGCATCATTTATTTTTTTCCTTTCCCCCCATTGTCATTTCTGTACAGATTTAATACAACAGAAACATGGCTTCCACTGGGAGCTACAGGTAGAGCAGTTACAAAGTTCTCTATAATTGGTCTCTGCCATGGCTGCTCACAGTAAGTTATGTAAATCACAGCAAGGACCCACAACCCCTAAAGGCATTAATATTTTTTTTCATTCAGTGCAGAGGATAACTTCAGAATCTTAGTAATAGTCCCCTCCACATCAGGGATCTCCTTACCAAGCAAAGTCAAGGTCTAGAAACCGGCCATGTCAATTTTGCAATTTAAATCCTACTGTTAAAGATGGTTTGGTGGGTATAACAGTGAGTCAATGCATTGTAGGCAATATTAATTTTTAGGATGCACTTTCTCTTCATAGCCCTTGCAAATCCATCTGCTTCTGTTTATATTCGTTGTAATAATTCCATCAAACCACAGATTGAATATTTATTTATTTTTTCTTTAACAACTTTTTAATTTAAAATTAAATTAGGTGTTGTCAGGGTCTCATTCTGAAAATGGAGGAATAATTCCATTTATTTTCTAGTGATGTATTTTAGTTAAAATCATGTCGTCCAAGTGGTTAAATGTGAGATTATTATTAAATCTGTTTCCTTTAAAATAGTACTGCATGTGTGAGAATTTTTTGCCTAAATTCAATAAGTCAGTTTATGTCTTATAATTTTTTATTTCTCCCACAAATCTTGCTCCTCTAGGTCATACACAACAGTTTATGCACTATCTACTAGGTAGCTGAATGAATCTTAAAACATAGTAATTTAGTTTACTTCTGTTATTGGAAAAAGTTTTCCTAAGCTAAAATCCTTTCTCACATTTCCAACTTAATTCAAAAACTTCCTGACGACCTTTGGAAAAGCAGAAGAGCTAAAAAACCCAAACCAAAAGAGAAAAAAACCCCTCACAACTACAAAGAAAAGAGGATAAATGTTTTAAAAAGCCAGTTGAATCTGACACTTCTGCTGCACTTACCAGCAAGAATTCTGACAAAGAAAATTCTCATTTAGGCTTTGTTGTGCAGATACCCCCCTCAGACTGAATCTTAATCTTATCTAATAACATTTCTTTTTTTACCTCCAACCCTTTTCATCTACTTATTCAGGAAAGCTAACCTCAGCATATAAAATAGTTGGTGGTTTTCACTGAACACCTGTTTTTCTTTATATTTTTAATTTTACTTTTTAAAATTAATGTATACTATACGCACGTTATAGTTTTGCATGTACCTAGAGGCATATATATACACAATCATGTTCAGGAACACACAAAGAGGCTCTTGAAGAAAACCAGGTGTTTCTTAACCACCCAGTGTTAGGTGAGGCTGTGTACCTTATGTCCATTTTGCAATGTGCCATTTTTCCTTTGGGCTCTCACACCTGCTCTGTGTCACTTTTTGGTGCATGCAGCATTACTAAGGATACAAGGACATGGCTGAAGCATCCTGGTCGGGGACTGCCATCAGTTCATCACACCTCTCAAGGCTTCAAGGAAGCAGGAATACAGGAGACGAACAGATTCCCTGGAGGACCCAGGGGAGGAGATGAAGATGACTTAAAGCCTCTGCTTCTGAACAGTTTGGGGCCTTGTACAGCACAACTCCAAGGGTACAGAAGAGTACCAGCCACTAATGCAGCCCAGGTTTAGTAAATTATTTTTCCATCAGCTACAAAAGGCACCTACTCATCCCTGTTTTTCATTGCCCTACAATTAGACAAGTCAGAGAACAGAAATGTTAGTGGCTGGTACAATTATCTAGTACCAGTTCAGTGGTTCAGTAGTTCATATATCTCTGTTCCCTGTCATCTTAGAGGTAATTGTGAGCTATAATCATCCGTGTGTCATGCATAGCTTAGCTGGGTATTGGCAGAAACAGCATGCAGTTGAAATTTTGCCCAGCCCTAATCAATGAACTATGTCATCAAGTAACAGAGGGAAGCGTCTGGTAGAGACAGGCAACTGTGAAACCCCCTTCCTCTGAAACATGCTACATAGTTTACGGAATACTAGTGGTACACAAAACGATGCAAATAAACTGATTTTTCACTTGAAAAATGTTGTCTGGAGAGGACAAAAAAATATATTCAGACCCTAATGGATGCAAGCATTATCTGATCTTCATAGATTTTCAGTGTTGCACAACTTTACATAATTAATTTGTTTACTATTGATAAAACTTGTTAAAGGCTCCTGCAGTCTATCATATGGTTTTAAAAAAATGAAAACTACAATAATTTTATTTTGGTTAGCCAAAATCAAGTTGTTCTAGTACAATTCCTACTCTACTTTGAGGCCCCTGATCTTAAAAATGCAGGGCCTGGAATATTTACTGCCCACTGCAATATGAACCCCAAGGTAGAGTAAAGAGTACCTGATTTTCCAAGTGATTCAAGCCTCCTAATTGCAGGTTAGGTTTTGACTAGTTAGGATTCCAAAGGCTTTCTGGGGGTTGAAGTAATTTTTGTTTGGAAAAAAAATATTGGGGAATGGGCATAAAAAGGAAGTAAGCATTATAAAAATTTTGCATCACTCTCGGTTATGTCAGATGAGTTATGAAAAGGAACCCTCTGTCTGACATGAAGAATCACATCAAGTTAAAACTAAAATAAAAACTAGAATTGATTTCCTTGTAGGTTGGGGCTCTGCAACCTCCCCACTTCAAATTCTGGTGTGTTTAATTTCAGTTACTGGAACTGTGTTTTCTACCTTCTTTTTATGGCCTTTTTTATAAAAGGTAGCTGGTACTCACAAAAAATTTTGGGACCATTCAAAACTTTTCACAGTTAATTAGTAATGCATGTAGCAAAACACCCGCCCTACCTCTGGGCCTTGGGGGTTGCCCTGGTTCACTTGTAGCTGATTTATTTTTTAAGGTTGTCTGGCACATCTCTACCCCAGCTGCTTCCAAGAAATTTCAGCTCAGCGTCAGCTGGGAAAGATCAACTTCACATGCTGACATACAGAGGCAGCCTTAGGAATACTGGGGCCTCTGGTGGGAGGCGGCAATGGGAATCTTTGCTCTTTTTGCTGATCCAGGGATATAGTATCTGCCACCACACAGGACTTTTTTTAGCATTTTCCTTGAAAGAACACTCACCTGATTATTGCACCATGTTTTTCCTCAATCAGAAACAGAAATGTTATCTTTACCAGATTTGTGGGTCATTGCATAGGTCTGAATGCTGGATGGCTTTTGCAGGCATCCAAACCCTTTGTTAATAGCTGCTGAGATGCCAAAACAAACAAGCTATTTTATAGTCTGGTTAAATTCTACAGAATACAAAAGAGGATAAAGAATGATTCTGGTATTTTTCCTTATGTCTGAGTAAAGGCTTATTCTCACATCTACAGCTGAAACTGATGGTCACAAATCTTACCCCTCTTCCTAGAAATACATGGGTTTGGGTTTTGGTGATTATTTTTATTCAGAACTTCCCTGAAAAAAAATTCTGCCATGTTCCCTCCTTCACTTTTTGTCCTCTTAGGCTGCAGATTAATTTAGTCCCTTGCCTTCTTCCCTAGGCTCCCATTTGGCTCCCTTCTATAATTTCCAAGGGCATCTGAACCAAGGGCATCTAAACCAAAAGCATCTTATAATTGATGCAAAATAGAATTTTAAAAATTATAATTATCTAATTAAATCCATTAATAAAGAAAGAAAGCATCTCTAATTGTAATGTACAGCACCTGATACTACTTAAATTTAAAGTACACAAAGCCACTCACTCTAAGTTATAGGCTGGTAGTGGATTCTACCTCTGGGTAGACACCTTTCCCAGTTTTTGTAGAGAACTGAATGAAGGATTGTTGCCTATTAGTCACAGGTTTGGTTTGATCCAAAGGTAAAAGGGTCCAAAAGGAAATTCTGTGGTTCTTTCTTTTTTTTTTCCCAAACTTCAACAACATTTTTCTGCATACATATAGTTTCAGAACAACAATAAAAAACAACTTTTTTCAGAAGTTGAGGCAATAATAATAAAAAGCAGAACCACATTTTGGCACAATGAAGAATACTGGGTGTTGATATAACAACAGACCATTGATTAAAACAATATTCTTGGTTTGGCTTTTTCAGCAGCTAGATAAACTGAACAAGATCCTCTCAGTTTAGTCCTGTGAGATTACTCATTTTAAAACTGTTGCTTCATATTTGCCTGTGTTCAGATGCTTACAGCAAGAGAACATTTCCAATCTGCACAGACACAGAGGCTGTATTTTGTTAGGATGGCGGTCTTGGTATGTTCCATTCAGCTTAGCACCATTAAGCTTCTGGGTCTAGCATTTGCTGTCTGCCGCCAGGATTAATATCTTAGTATTTTCTTCCTAGTCTATGGTTACATTTAAGAATTAAATGATCATTCAGAAAGTTGGCTTCAGTTTATGAGCTGTTAAACCTAAGAGAGATACAGTACATCAAAATGAAAAGAAATAGTTGAAGTGATAATCATTAATGTTAACTTTGTCCTTAGAGTCTTTATCACTTGACATAAAATGTGCACTCATTCCTGTGACAATAATTTCACTTATATTCAAAATGATGATTTTTTTATGGGGGACCCAGATGATATCTTTGTATTGTTTTGTCTTTTGTGAGAAGATGCACTGAGAATTCTGGAGGTAGAAATCTTGAATTTGCACCCCTGGAATATCTGGCACTGAAAGATTAAGTGAAATTGCCCCCACACTACCCCAGACCTCAGGCTGGATTTGGAGGCTGAGTGGCAATTCAGCGGTTGTGACCTTTCAGGCTTCTTTTTCCTTTGTCATCAAGGATCTTCAAGGAAGGAGACTGGTGAGATCAAATGGACTCTGTTGTTTGGCTATATAAACACCCATTCTCTGGGAGCCCAGCACAAGCCACTACATGCCTTCACACTCCTAAAGAAACATCTGATGACGGCAGAAATTCTCAAGCAGCTTCAGGCTGGATTTGGATAGCTAGGCCAATTGGTAAGATCTTCCTGAAACCTGACTTTTCTTTTTGCAAAAATTATTCCTTACCCAGGAATCTTGTATAAGGATTTCATTTGCAATAACGAGCTTTTCTGTGTATATTCAGAAAAGCTCAAATCCATGTTTATTCTTTCTAAATTTAAAAAAATGCACTAATAATTGTCTGATGCTAATAGGTGTCACTACCAGCATTACCTCATATTGTGCTGTCTCTCCCCTTCTGCTTATATTAAATGTAATTTTTTCTTTTTTTATAATTTTAACTTTTATTCACCTAGTATTTGGCATTCAGGTCCAAAGTTCAGGCAAATATAACAATCATTTGAGAAATACTCACTAGACAAGTATTCATGCACTCTTGTATCACCTGACATATGGTGAACAAGCTGATGAATGACTCAAGATTTAAATGGTAATTACCATTCATCATTATAATAGACTTGCTAATTCATAAATTCTTGGTAAGCCAATTTTCTATAAAAAGGTTAATAATAAAAGTGGAAAAGAAGGGAAAAATAGCCCTAGTGTGATAAAATATGTAAAAGCTAGAATATCTTCACTGCCACACATCCCTTCTAATGATTGAGTAAATTTGCACCACAGTGCTTGCTTATTGACACAATACCACTTGCTGTACCAGGACTCTGATGGAAATGGGAAGCCAGAAAAATCCAACTGAACTGCTGTAGACAGAGGCTGAGGTGTGTCAGACAAAGACAAAGGAACTGAGACAGTCACACATGGCAAAGGCAGGCAGGATCCCGCTCACACATTTCCTAGTTTTACTGTACTTGGTGAAAATGTCATGTTCTCAGACCTGCCCACAACACGCAGCACGTTAAACAAAACTGTATAGAAATGTTCCTGGTACTTCCAAGTGAAGCTATGAGAAATGCATCTGAAGTCATCTCACTGCCATTAACCTCATTGAGTGTTCTATAAGTTCCTCTGAGCAAAAAGAACATTTTGTTTTCTCTGCTTTGGATCAAACAAGAAAAAAGAAAAAACATGAAATAAAATTTGCTCATTTTATGATCTTTATCTGGAAAAGCATTGTGAACATAATTTACAAACCCTCTGGAAAGCAGGAATAGACACTGGAAAGAACACATACAGGCAACACTGAAATTCTATATATCTGGTGCTCAATATAGGACTTATTTGCCCATTAATGCACCTAAATGTACACACATGCAAATGCCTCTTCCACCTCTAATCCTTATGTCACCACATCTTTTTATCCTAGAAGGTCAATATGGGAAAGACTTTATTGCCCCACCAAGGCATGTAATTTCTCTGTCTACTTACATCCTCCTATTCCATCTCTGGGCACCACAGAATGTGAAATCTACCCTAAATTACACCATGTATGTACTTTTAACTTCAGATGCAAAAGTAAGGAGGCTGGGGATGGGGAGGAGATGCATCTGTTCACAAGGAACTGAGGGACAAGAGGAACAGAAAATAAAAGAAGTGATGCATGGAACCTCGATGCCCTCCCCCCTCTTCACTGTTGTGGTTGTGCAGGGCACAAGTTCAAGGGAATGAAGTAGTCAACTTAAAGTTGAGGTTTTGATCATTTTAGCCTTCATTTGGAACCATGCAGGGAAACTTGCCCTTTCAATCTGTTGCACATTAGGTATCAGGGTGATTGGACAGATGTTGGGTATTCAGGAATAAAGGATTTGTATGGGAAAAAAAATCAACCCAAAGCTATTGTGTGCTATGTAACACCATACTGGGATTATGAATAATACTAAAATTTACTACAATATACTGTATGTTCAGGAAGGTTTATAATGCACTTAATCTTACTGACTGCTTTCCTGCAAAACAAAGTCTTGCAGCAACAGAATATGAAATTCCTGCCAAGCTAGACTCTCTTTTGCATGCGTTTTCCCTTTCTTTCTTTGTCTCTCTTGCACACATACATTAAAAAATCTCAGAACTGATTAAATTTAAAAATGGATATTAAAACCCAGTCTGTACCGCAAATTCAGGGGACTCTATTGAAATGAACAAAAGTTAAAAAATATATTTAGAGCTCCTGATTTTGGACCAGCTCCTTAAATATAGAAACAAGGACATAATACATTAAAATGTGCTCTACATGAGGACAGGATTTCAGAGTATGTCTATATTTGAAACTTTGGATAATTTGCAGAAACTCTTTCCAGTTGCACTGATTATAACGATTAGGCAGTATGGAGATTACAAAAGACAGTAAGTGGGTATCTACGCCATTTTTTTTTTTTGTTTACTTGACAGTGTATAACAGTATATGCCTGTAAAGCAAAACAGAAAGAAAAAATATTATATAACTTCAAAGCAAAAGAAAAAATACAGAAATAGGGAAATTAAGGCATCATTCTAAAAAACAAAGATTCAGACCTAATATTATAATGCAACTGCTTTTCAAGCTACATTATCAAGCTAAATACAAAGTTTCAGAACATTGCATGTCTGCTGTATTGCAAAAATGATCAAATTAATTTAAAGTGGCAGTAAAAAATTTTATAATTTGTTTTCAGAAAGAGAATGTATCAAACCTTTATATGTTTGCATGACTTTTTTCCTAGTTTTTACTTACGGTAAGCCAAAAGCTTGAAACATATATTATGAAATTTTTAACAAGTATCAGTGCATTTTTTGTTTTCTTAGGGATACAAAGCATAAGAAAAATCAGCTTTTGGGTCAGCTGCAATGGGGAGTTAATTTGGAATAAAGTGAATCAAAATGCTTATGTTCAGCTAACTACATAATCAAAAGATAAAGATTCCACTGAACAATTTAGTACCTGACTTTTCTAACTAACTTTTTTGTCATAAATCGAAATATTTCATTTTATTGTTGAAAGTTAGTCTTAGCATTTGGGGATAAAGAGAAAGGAAGAGAGCAGCACAGGTTGCCTTGGGCAGTATATACTAGTAAGGTCACACATCCAGAGAATCCTGTGACATCACAATAAACACAACAATAAAGCTCCAGTGGATTGGCAAGTCATCAAGATGACAGGAAGGTGTCTTTGGACTCAGTTTGTTTGGATCATACTTTTTTTACTTAGTTATTATGTGCAAAATACATTGTACCCTTGATATCTTGGAAAGCTCAGTTTATTGAAGATTTCCTGTCACTGAATGAGAGCATTATAGAGTTAGATCACATCACCATTTCAGGGTGGAGCTGCTATAGCTGAACAGTAGATTATAGAAATGATACACTGACATTAGTACAGAGGCCCACGTGGTTGCCATTAGATGCTTGAAAACCTCCTTTAAAGTGACTCATTTGCTGTCTTTAGTGTTTTCAGGGTAAAGTTCTAGAATTGGCCAAGTATTTTTAAGAGATTGAACACTTGCAACTCTCATGAATTTACTGCTAAACATAAGCTATTGAATTTGATGGGAGATGGATGTAAATGTTTGGCCCCAGAGTCTGTGTTACTCTTATGGAAATTTTGAGTAATGAACATGAAGTTGTGTGATCATAGGAATATTTAAGGTTTTATATCACAGCTTTTCCTATGCCTTGACTGTAGGATTGTATATTGCTTTTGATGGCTGTTTTTTTTTTTCCTTTTAACAGATGTATATTCTTCTTTGTAATAAGGTTTCGTACTTACTGATATTTTGGAAGGAGAGATTATCATGAGTATTTCTATCTGTGGAAATAGTTCTTTTTTGCTCCACAGCTGGTGAATCAGTGTTTTGCCCTTTTTTATGACCTTCAGAAAACATTGTCTTTACACCATGGTATAAATCTGTAATTATTTCACCTACAGTGTGTGCAGCACTGCCCCAAAAAGGCTGAAGTAGGACAAGAATAGTTACATAAAAGGTGATAATTGTGACCATAGGTTTGGAACAATTTCATATAGCAGAGGCAGGCCAGAGAAGAGCAGTTGCAGAGGAAGAGGGTACTCCATGTCACAAATGGCATGGTGAAAGGTAATACAGAACAATTGATGACCATGATTTGTATCACAAGAATTGAAGAAATCAAGTAGAAATTTAAAAGACCACAAGAAATATTCTCTTACTCAATTAAATTCTTAAAATTAATGACTGTGAAGTCTGTTAACCACAGTGGGGTACCTACTGTCTTCCACTCAGAAAATCCCCCAGCCGTGAGCTGCAAGACAAAGAAAAGTTTCCAAAACCGTTTTCACTATGTCCATGTCTCTTTAATTTTTACAATTATTTTTTGACACTGTAATGTAGCCTGGGGAAAACTCCTTGTTTTGTGTGTGCTGAACACCATAGGTGATTGTTGTGATTTCTCATAATTTTAGTCCTAACAGTTGGTCTCTGGTATTTTAACTGGTTTCCTTTTTACTGGCAGAGTCTTCTGGCTCCTTAAAGTGTCACTAGGACACATGAAAGAGCCACGTGGAACATTTTTGGGCAATACAAGCATATGGTGTAGTGCAAGCTGCAGAATACAGTGCTGGTGTTTTTCCTGATGTTCGTCTTTTATTAGGATGTGGCTGTTTAATGCTGATGTGTACATTTCTTGGAGAACGACCATGAAACTTTCTAAAAACTGCCAACCCCACACCGAAACTTTCCAAAAACTGCCAGCCCTACACCTTGGTCAATTCACTATGAAAGAAAGTATTTTTGGCTTTGAGATTTTTGGGTTAAGCATGCACCTTCTTTCATTTTAAAAGGGAACATAGTGCAGACCCAAACTCTCTGGCTGCAAATAAGCAACCATTTGCAGGCACACCTTGATTATTTCTGAGATAGAAGTCTTCCAATGGGGTTTTCTTCTTGCTCAAGGTCAGATAACTTTCACAGTACTCATACCATCTGCAAGATTTACTATCAGTTGTAAAAGTAGCTGTGAAATACAGTTTTATTCTTGACATCTGGAAGAGAGCTTGGTGTTGTAACTGGTCCATAAATTATAAAAGTAAATATACATGCATGAATACTTTGAGGTGTAATGCATGTACTAAACACACAGTATATGTACCATCAAGTATTTCAGAAATATATATGTCCTGAAACATAATTTCTGCTTTTTTCCCTCACCCCATAAACTGAGCAAATTTCTCGGGAGTCATGTATCTGCACTCAAGGATTAGTCATGTGCTACCAAATCATCTGCATGAGGAAACACAAAGGCACCAATAACATAAGCAACCTGCTATTTGTGGCTGGTTTACCATTACCTCCTTGCCCCTTTTCTTTAATCCTGTGCAGATTTGTGAGGAACACAGGCTCCTCCAGATTACTTTACACATCAGTCAGGAATTTTAAGCCATCACAGAAAAGGCAGTGGGAACAAATCACACTGAGCAAAGATTGATCAAACTTATTTTTCTCATGGATTAATGAAGGAGCAGCCAAGCTAGACACAGGTGTCAATGGAGTTCATGATAAGGGGTCTGAACCCTCAAATGACATCTGCATTCTCTTTTTCCTCTCAGCACCACAGGTTAGATGCAAATATACATTTCAGAAGAAATGCCATTTTAGAGACATGGTTATCTTGGAAGTTTCTAGATGTAAGTTTGGTTAGAAAATTACACAACAATCAAATTACTTTAATCAGAAATGTTCTTACTACATTTTTTTCTTTTTCTGAGATGATCTCAAGTATGCAATGGTTATTCCCTTGTGGGGTAAATCTGTAAATATATTACTGTAAGTATATTACAGGGTTTGGCTGACACAAAGGCTTCAGCAAATATTTCAACTTGTTCTTGCACTGTTCATCTTGGTTTTGAGCATGAAATTCATAGTCCACATTTCCACATTGCATGACCAGTCTTGTACTTAATTCATATGCAAGGAAAAAAAAGCTAAAATGCAGGACTTAAGCAGAGAAGCAGATCTTTGCAGAGTAGCTATACATTTTTGAATATGTTTGCAGGAAAGTCCCTTTTCAACCAAAATAAAACAGATGTTGATGGTATCTAGTTACATATTCACATAACTCGGTTCTATATGTAGAGTCATGCTCTGTGAGGGCACCGTCATAGTTTAGAGCCTTCAGCCTGATTCTCAAGTGCTGGTTGTGCTTGACTGTCCATTCCTGAAAACTGAAATTGCTATGTTCTTCACCTGAAAAATGCCACCCCTTTGTGCTCCTGATAACATGGTAAATCTGAAGGGAGGAGAACCTCTTAGCTCTTTAGGGAACATATGCTGCATAAAGCTTTATTTATACCTTCTTCAAATTTAAATTCTCCAGATCTTCCTCAGGTGATTCGTTGTGGTTGATTCTCATGACAGCTAGGGAGTCAAAACTCACATTCTATCTGACTAAGCCAATTTCCCTCTATCCCATGAAGCTGGAGAGCTTCTCTCTGTTTTCTTGGAACATAAAGAACTGTAACTAGTGCTACACAATGTCTTGATTAATAAAGCCTGTCAAACAGCCATTTCAACACAGGAAGTGTCTGATAACACAGGATTTGCAAATCAACCTGTGTACCATTTTAACTCAAAATATCTGGTAATCAGAGCAGGTGATAGTTGTTAATTAATGGCTACTGAGGTCTGGGGGAAGTATGCGTGATTGTCTGGGTTAGTTTAGATGTAGCTGCAGTTATGTTGCAGCACAATGAATAACAGAATGATAGAATATCTGGAAAGGACCCAAAAGGATCGTCGAGTCCAACTCCTGGCTCTGCACAGGGCAACTCTAAGAATCCCACCACATGTCTGAGAGCATTTTCCAAATGCTTCTTGAACTTTGTCAAGCTTGGTGCCATTGCCAGTCCCCTGGAGTGACTGTTCCAGTGCCTGACCACACTCCAGGAGAAGAACATTTTCTTAATATCTAACCTAAACCTCTTCTGACACAGCTTCATGTAATTTCCTTGAGTTCTGTCACTGGTCACCAGAAAGAATAGATTGGTGCCTGCCTGTCTGCTTCGCTTTGCAAGGAAGCTGTAGATTCTTCCTTCCTCTTCTCCAGGCTGAACAAACCAAGTGACCTCAGCCACTCCTCATATCCATGTCCTTTACACTGTTCACCATCTCCAGGAACAGTTATGTGCTCCTCTTTTTTTTAAAAAATGAACTGCAAGTCTTCCCACAAAAAGGTATGTGGAACCATTAACACTGTTAAATCTTCACTAGCAAAGGTATTTTCAAAAATAAAATCATAAATGCTGAAAAAAATAAGCATAATCTAATATTTCTCAGTTTTATTCAACTTTGTTCCCAAAAATCTCCAAACACTTTGCAGACATGATTTTGGCATCAGCATATCCCTATTTCGTCATCTCATAGAAGGGAAAAAACCAGTTGAGCAAAAATGCTGCCTTCTTTGAAGTGCTGATCCCTGTAACATAAAGAAATGAGAGCTATGAAGTTCACTGCCTTTGCTGATAAGTCTGTTCTTAGGTGATATGACCAGCCTCATCAAGGCCAGTTAAGTGTGTTTATATTTAAGCCTTGAACAGCTCAAATAGACCAAATTCTCAAGGAGCTGGAGTACATAAATCTAACTCTTGTTGGAGGCAAAGCAGTTCTGCTGGCCTCCTGCTGTTGTCTGCACCACGACAAGGCCCAGTACCTCAAGATAAGTGCAACCTCAGTCACCTCCTCCTTCATTAATAGCTGGACCAAGCTGTTTACTTGCTTAGACAGCTCATTTGCAGTAGGCAACACCATAATTGATCCATGGCCAGATAACCCTACAGCTTCTGTAAAGGACTCAGAATCAGTCACACAGCTGTCAGCAACTAAAACTAGCAGTGTGAAAGATCAAACCTGTGCATGATAGTCCTCACCCACATTGTTTCAATCATTTGGTCCAAACCCAGGCAAGAACACTCAGAGTTTACGTGGAAGGAGAGACGAATGAAGGCAAGGTTCTTCACATGTTGCTCCAGAGCATTACGAAGTCTTTCGTGTCTCCTCTTCCTCTTCTGAGAGCAGTAAACTGAGCCAGCTCGTGGAGCTGTATTAGAACTGAGCACAGCTTCTTCTGGACCTCATCAACATAAAATATATAGAAACCCCAGAAGTCTGTAAAGTTATTTCAGAGGCTAGAAATAATCTTCCTGTGATGGTGCAGGTATAGTAATAAAATGTTCTGTGTATATTTTATGTAGCTGTATATTTTGAGAGAAATTTGAGATCACCCTCAAAGGGGGAATTTCTCTTATGAGGTTGGGCTGAATGATTTTACTTAAAATTAATAAATAAAAAATGAAAGAGTGACTTGTTTCTCTAAAACCGAAGTTGTAAAATATATTTGTTTAGATTTTTTAAAATTTTGTTTATTGCTCTTTTGGTATTTTATGTTCTTAGATGACTTCAAGGATTTAAACAGAATTTCTAGTTTTAGTTCAATAAGATTTTAAAGAAGCGCTTTAGTAATCACAGTGCCAATTCAAACTTACTTCCTACTAAAGAGCAAGCCCAAGGAATGCTTAGCTCTTCTGGTTTAAATTCTTCATTAAAAAGTAAAAGTTTAAATTGGCAGGAAAACTGCTGCTTAAGCTGCTAGTGCACCAACATCAGAGAAAGCTGAGTTTTAGGCCTTGGTACTCTGCCAGGTACTGTACTGCATATAAGAAAGATAAAAAGAGAGAAATAAAGAAAAAAAAAAAAAAAGATGGGATAAGATTTTTTTTTTTTTTTTTAGCCTGTGATACCCTAATGGATTTAATGTTAAGAAATAAAAGTTTATGAAGTATCTCTTGAGGCTGTAACCAATGGACTTTCAAAATCTGTTGATTTGCACTAGGCAGCAAGTTCAAAAAATGGTAACATATGACTGCAAAGCACAGTCTTTTTTGGTCAAATGATTGGCATATATTTCTGAAGAAATATCCTTATAGCTTGCTTAAAGCTCTGCTTATGAGTAATAAGTCTTTTTGCTCATGAGTGAAATAATTATGCACAGCATTACACCACTTAGTTCTCTTAAAAGTTATAGCATCAGGGTCCTGATGTTGTAGTTTGGCATTTCAACTGTAAGAACTGAGTTTTCACATTTAATGTCTCAGTCACTCTGGATCCTAGCCACCTAAAACTTGGCAGGCAAGTTTGTCTGCCCAGATGATTTTTTTAATAGTTTAAGATTAGTAAGTCCTCTTCTGTACAATAGCCAAAAAAATTTGTTTGGAGCTAGTTATATAGTATTTTTTTAACCAGCTGAAAATATAAAATTATTCTGTTAAAAAAAATAAAGGGAAAATCTGGTACTTGTCACCAATTTTTGTAGACTAATGTACTATGGATTTTTAAGAAAAAAACCCCACCCCAAAGACAAACCATGAAAATTAAACATTGGACTTTGAGAAAAGTAAATTCTCCAGCAGACTTTACCAGTTCTGCTTTACCTAGGCAACCAGAGAGGCCAAAAGAAAACACTTACCAGAAGTTTAAAAATGGCTTTCTGCTCTTGCACCACAGCGTGTCAGTCTTGCTTTTTGCTGTGCCTTACACATGTCACCTGTGGGGAGAGAAACCATTCCCAAACTGGTGCAGCCAATGAGCCACCACCAACCATCAAAATTTCTCACAGGCCACTGCGGCACTCCCGACATCCATCTTTTAAAGAACCTTTATAAATTATCTGACTCTGGAGATGTAATGTGTCAACTTCATGGTCCAGCACTATACTTCAGATCAGAGTCTGGGAGTCAAGATCAAATTTTCCAGTGGACCTCAAGATGTCCATACAAAAAATTGATTGTCTCTAGTGTCAGCTGTTCCTTTGCCTCAATAGTCAGAATGGGCCAACTTGAAGTATTCTAGACTGTCACCAATCCCTGGAGCGTCCAATAGTTTTCATTTGAGTTAAAAAGGGGAAAAAAAAAAAAAAAAAAAAGCCTTCTACTTTGTTATTCAGCAGGCAAATCATGCAGATTTAGAACACAGGCATTTTTAATAGACTGGATTAGGAAGAGGATCCTAATCCAACTGAATCTTATAATAGTACTTACAGTCGGAGAAGTGCACATCACTGATCCTTTGATTCACTGTCTGAACTGAAAAATTTAGACAATATGTATTACTTTGATCCAAAACTCAAACAATATAAGTTTCAATGGCTTCTGCAGGTTTAAAAAAAAAAAAAATCTAAGCCACAAAATAATCAGTTTTGCTTACAGAATTTTTTAAGCCCTCTTTTTAAAACAAAACTGTATTTCAATTTGGAATGTTGTTTCAAATTGAATAAATCAAACCACTACAATTTGAACATATCTAAGGAAATATTTTGACTGGGAAAAAAAGTGTTTTTCCCTCTGATCAAAGAGTAAAAATACAACATGATTTCACAATTTCTTTTTATTAATTCCTATCAACATTTTTTCATTATTATAATTTAAAACAAACAAACAATTTATTCCTGCTTTCATGGATTTTCTGGCTTTTCCACAGATTCATGGTTACACATCAACAAACAACATCTTTTTAAAGAGTCCATTGCACTGGTAATTCATTATCCTGTGCATACAACAATGTTTTCTTCTCATATATTTTCATGTTAACTAAAATATATATGCTCATTTTTGCTTTATTTCTGTAACTGTATTTTATTTTGAGATGTATATACTGAAAAAAAAAAGACTAGAAAAAAATAGGTTAAACAATCTGTTCTTCAGTCTGTCATCAAGCCTTCTTATCAAAGCCTCATATTTCCTATTACTTTGGAAAAAAAGGTTTGCCATCAGGCAAACACAGGCTTCTGTGTTTTCACCATATATTTGCCATATTGTTGTTGCAGCTTTCCATATGAACAGAATTACAGCCAATTCTGAAGTCTTACACTCGAGACAGCATTACTGCAGTAATATTAATGTCATCATCTCTTTCCATGTGCAAAATATCTAAGCAATGTATTTAGCAACAGCATTGCAGACTTCAATGTTGGAGTCCCTCTTACTTTCCTATCTTGAATGTAAAAGCCTTCTATTAGGAAAAGAAGATCCCAACTGGAATGAGATTATAATGCAATCATCTGGTTCAGAGCATTATGCCATGATTTTAGCAGCATGCTAGAAACTCCCTCTGCTCCTGGTCTTAATGAAATTTGAACTTATTATATGGTTCAGCACAGTTTTTGGAAGACAACCAATAAGTATGGGAGGTTTGCAGTTGAAACCAGGCGCTTGTTTGCCAGGATTTTACTCTCTCGAGGAAAGCTAGCTGCAGGGCCAGATCTCCACTTTTCATTGGATGCAGAGCAGCTTTGCTCATAGCAGCATTTACTGGTGATGGCAGCCTGTGACAGAGCTATATCTTTCCAGCAATACTCTGATTAGAGAATACCCAGTAATGGCTGCAGCTGTATCCCCACTCAAAGGTGCTTTGCCACTACATAATACAGGATTCAAGAAGGGGCACGTGATGGCTGCAGTGCATTTAAATGTGGAAATCCACCTATTGAGTAAAAATCACATACTACACCTTTGTAGGTGTTACTTCATGTGAAATTGTAATATGAAGATATCCTGGAATGAAAAAAGAAATTGTGTGTACCTGCACACAACTGCTTGTTCTATTTTTCAGGCTAACAGCTTAGCTGTAACATTTGTGCATTAGCTAAATAACATCTCAAGGGGAGCTGGAGATAGAACCTTGATGTGTCCTGATTGTACATGTGTGAGTTTGTGCTCTCAAAGGATGGTCCTTAAAAAACTCCCTGCTGGAAGCTATTGTGCGTATTGCAAAAGGACCGTTGCTAAGTGCCAATTGAGCTGGTACTGTATACTTGCCATTTTAAAAGAAGATTTCATACCACTTGATTATGTTAAATAGAAATGTTTGAAATTTAAACTGAATTACATCAAAATGGCACAGTAGTTATATGTCTAAAGAGCTGCTGCTACTCGATCTCATAACTAATGTCAATCCCTTCTGGTAGACAGTTTTATGTGAAACCATGGTAGAGTATTTTACAGATGAAGTTTAGAGAGCCTTGATATAAAAAAAAGTCATAAATAAATACTACCTTAAAACAAGGCCTGTGTTTATATTACTAAGCCAGAACTCCTTTAGAGTGAAGTATTGTCCTTAGCCAAAAAGTATATGTTTTTTAATGTCAGAACTCCATCTTTAGCCTTTAGGCTACTCTGAGGTGGCAGAAATATTTCTGTGCAGATGATAACTATTTGGGGAACCTAGTGGACCCTTGTAATGAAATCTAGATATATACTTAGTAGAAGTAATGCAGAAGTTACCTCAAGAGCAGCTTACCAAGAAAAAAAAGAAGGAATAATATTAACAATATATAGCCAACATCAGAGTTTAACTGGAATCAGAAATCCAAGATCATTTAGTAGAGGAGAAGTGAATGCTAAAAAACAAAATTAAAAGAGATGAGCACCTAGTCTGCATGTACAAATGTTGTATTTTTATGATCAATAACTACTGATAATACGTGTAGAAATGGGCAAAAATAATAAGTACCTCTAAAAATCTACTTCAGGATTTATGAATTTGAGAGAAATTTGGTCAGTAGTTCCGGGCGAGGAAACAAAAGGAAAACTCAGATATACTTAAACAAATTTTACTGGTTACAAAACATATGCTTTTAAGTTTTCATTGTGAATTTTTTGTTTTTGTTTATTTCTAAAAGAAAAAAATCAGGCAGACTAAATAATTTTTTTATTACTTCAGTAAATATCAGACAAATCTGAGAGGAAGGGATTGTCTGGGGTTTTCTCAAGGTCTTTACATTTCAGATGGTGTGGAAATTCTAAAATGCTGTGTTTCATTTAGGGAAAGAAGAGGGGAAAAAATCATTCAAATAGCTCAGATAACACTCCAGGGACTCAAAATGTGTTACTTGTGCTGGAGTATTATTTTATTTTACACTGTAATTAAATGCTCAGTTTTCCCTCTGCCAAGTCAATCTGATTTTATCCTTGGAAGGCAACAGATAATTTCTGCATCAAAAGGGCAGTGGCACTCTCATGCATTGTCACTCCGTTTCCTGTGATGTCGCCAGTACAAGATGGTTAATAGTTTGAAATGGAAATGATAACCAGTTTCATCAGCAAAAAGTTCTCATATGGGTACCAGGCTGCATCCCACGACCTACAAAAAGTTGCAACGCACACGCTTACATTGAAGTGCTTTTTTCCTTCCTAGCGGCTGAGCTGTATGCTTTGACATGTCTCTCCTCATCTCCTGGGCTCAAGCCTGGTTTCCAGTGATGGCACATGACCTATTCGGATATTCCATGATAAGATGAAGACCTCAGGCTGTTTATTCTATTACAAAATTAAAATCTCCTGCATTTCATGGAGCTGAAGATCAACTCCTTTTAGAATGTATTGTCATGGTATGCTTTTTTTATTACTATTATTGGCTATAGACTCAATACCCTTAAGACTTCACTATTAAGATCTTGTTGCAGTTTTAGCTTGAAATGCATTTTGAAATTTATCTCCTACTTGGCTTCTGTTAAAGCAGAAAAATATGTACTTTTAGTTAAATGTTGCTTTTGACTGGGATCTGGTGTAATCAGCTCACGCACAGGGTGAAGAAAGAAGTGTGGTTAAGTTTCTGTGATGATGGTGTTGGAGACAGTATTGTAGTGGTGGCACAGCAGCTCAAGTTGGAATAATTCACTCCCCTAATTGGTTACTCCTGAGGTCTTGTTTGGTAGCAGGGTCCTTCTTATTCAAGCTGTCACTGGAACGAGCATAGTGAAGCACTTGTGTGATCTCTTGCACAAACAAATGCCAGGAGGAGGTGCAAAGGGATCCTCCCAATTCTGATCTGGATGGAATGAATGACACCTGGCACAGACATGTTGACATCCCAGGATCAGATTAATACCTACTTTATTTTATTAGTTTGTGGGTTCTTCTTGGTTTAATAGAAGTAATCTTACCATACCAGGAAAAAAATCTAAATGTGCAGGGTCTAAGTTTTTATACCTTTACTCCTGCTTTCTTTTAATTATTAAGAATTCAAGAAATTACTGCTATCTTCACATTCTTTGGGTCATTGCAAGGCTGTTTTTTATTTCTTATTTCCTGTAGTTTACTTATGTAATAAATTTCTATTTTCTATACAATTGATAACATTGCAAATCTAATAAGTAACCAAAATTCTTTCATATTCTTTCTTTCTATACTTCAGGTCCTTAGTTTGAAACTCCTTCAAAGGTTTTTATTCTCGAGTTTTCCTACCATTCTTTTTTGCATGTTTGACCACTAGTTCACTATTGGTTTATTTTATTTTAACCTGAACAAGAAAAAGTAGTTTCCTGCAGTTTTCAGTCTCCTGTTGCTCTAAGTTAAAAAAGGAGTGGTCATTATTGTTCAATTTGTGGCAAGGAACAATCAGCTACAATATATTTAGAAGTCATGTTAGAAAAGCATTGTTATGCAACTATGACTCAAAAAAAAGCTCTTTCAGGGATGGAACTATATGTATCCCCAAAGCAAATGACCTTGATTAAGAGGGTTTGAGTAGTACTAGGTCTTACCTTCCACTACCATAACTTTCTTTGCACTTATGTTAATATTTACAGAGCAAATGCTGTATCTATTATAGTAAAGAAGTAAATATTGTGTAACTATGGACTGATGAATTATCCTATAAATGAATGAAAGATTGTTGGAAACAGAGAAGTATGTAGTACCTGTGATGTATGTTCTATTGCAATATTAATTTGTTCACTGAAATATTTTTAAATGTGTGGATTTAAAATGATAAAGAAATTTTTTTTTTTACATTTTGCTTTGAATTTTTATGCTGAATCTTATTGAAACATATTTTTAAAATCAATCATTTTAGTATTCATTTTTTTCAAATTATAATCTTTTACCACTTAATAATAGAGGAGCAGAAGTTTTTAAGCACATAACAACTGTGACAATTTGATGGAATTCAGTTTGAGTAATAATTTTATGAAATAATATATTTCTTTTAAAAAATACCATTTATTAAAACATTATCCGCAGTCTAGGCAGAATGGTAAAGCAAATGTCATTTTTAAACACACGACCCACCTTTGCTGGCAGCACAGCACAATCACAACATATTATAGGAAGTGTTGGCATGCTTTGGAACAACAGGATGACTCCATCAATAGCTTAATAAGCTTACAGATGAGTGCCCAGCATTTCTGAGATAAATACTCACTTCTCCCCGTGCATCTCCATTGGTTTTAATGAGTTTTCATGGGTTTAACTCAAGTTGGGGTATGATTCTCAGCACCTAAGACATGAAGACACACTTGTGTGGCATAGACTAAAGCATTCATAGGCTCACAAAAAGCAAATTTTGATCATTTTGAACATTTTCAGTATTGATGTCGCAGCAAAAGTGTAGCTCTGGAGACAGGGTCTGACATACATGAACATAAAAGCAAACTCAGCATGGTTACTTTTAGGAAAAATCAGGGCAAATAATCAGAGGAATTCCTTCTACAATCACAAATCTTCAGACAAAGGATGGAAATAAAATTCCTTGAATTCAAGTTTTGTGGGTAAGCAAAAGATGCAAAACATATTGAAATAAAATGAACTATTAAGTATAAAAAGTAGTAGGGGCTGAAAGCAAAATAAAAGGTCTAGTTACGTAATTTTAGAAATGTAAACTGTAACTCTTGGTGACAGAGCCAGAATATTTCTTCCCACACTTTAGCTCATCCCACAAAACTCCCAAGAAGACTTTCTTCCAAGATGCTTGGACTGACTTGGTAAAACATTAAGCTGGTGACATTTCTTTTAAGGAAGCTATTTCTTTCTCTATAGAATAGTTTCAACTTTTTTAGAAGGATTAAGATGTTTACTTGGAAGATGAGTTGCATCTTTCATTCCCAAAAGTCTAGAAAATTCAGTAGCTCAGACTGAAGGCTCAGCTAAGCAAACAAGGATCTACACCTGCTGATGGTCCAGCTACGTCTTGGAAAGAATGTGTGGCCTGAATGGGACTGGCTGGAGCAGGGACATGTGACATCACAGTAGTGGCCAGGAGTCTGATTTCTTTTGTTTAATGAAAGACTGGCGTATTATGCATGCAAAGTGTACACTGCAAGCAAGGATACCTGATGTAATTGGACTAATACCTGATATATTAATGAGAGGGGGGGGAGGAATAAAAGCCCAATGTAGATTGAGAGGGACAATCATGGAAGGCAGGGACAACTGTCTTGCTAGGAGGAGGGTTCAAAGGAATGAAAGGAACAGAGATGAGGGAGAAGGAGAGAGAGCACTCCCTTCCTTTCAGCAGCATCATGGTAGCAGATAAACTACCATCAGCCTCTGGTTTTAGAAGTCTCAACATTACCTTACCTTTATTTTTAAGATGTTTATTAATGGAAGAACTCATAAAAAGCCACTTTCATTTCTTCAGGGAATATTGTAAATGCAAGTCTCCCACTTCAGATGAAAATCAGTCCTCCAAATCAACTTATTGAGTATCTGCTTGGGTTAGTACATCTGCCGTTGGAACAAGTCCATTTCTTGCCAGGATGAGATTAGGCTTTTTTATATATAAGCACTGACCTGTCAGAAAGCACTGGAAAAAAATCTTATTAAACATTTATTATTTTACTGTGATGAAATTCTGAAGTTTATTAAATCACAAAGGAAGAGACATGAACAATTGTAAAATATTGCGCATTTTTTAACTAACCTTAACCGTAAATCTCGGGACAGGCTTTCAGGGGACAAATTCCTTCTTCAAACAAAAACTTGTCTTCCATTTAAAAAAAAAGGGTTTGACTTGGTTTTCTAGTTTATTTTGCAAAGGTTGTATCAGCCCTTTGCATTCAATGTCTTAGGTGAGTAGCATGGACACTCCCTCATGAACATGCACATTAACAGATTACCTTGAAGAATTTCAAAGTTTCTTATATTTGAGATGAA
Organism: Pardalotus punctatus; assembly: GCA_013400915.1. Taxonomy (NCBI): domain Eukaryota; kingdom Metazoa; phylum Chordata; class Aves; order Passeriformes; family Pardalotidae; genus Pardalotus; species Pardalotus punctatus. Next base: position 665,741 of record VZTX01028421.1, read on the forward strand.
TTCCTGTAATTTTTTTTGCCTCTAAAAGGTCTGTTCCATAACGATGTTATCACTATTTCATACACTTCTCCTGAACAATTTCCCTGCAAGAATTTTGTTGTGGATGCCTTTAATATTTGACAAGTGTTCCATAAAATACTACTGTCTCTTTTGAATTTACCATGTTCTTTTCCTGCCTTGACTGCAGACAGAATATAATTTTTTTAGTGGTCTGTATGAATATTCATAAGTGACAAGTACTCTGAGTTCTAAAATATCGGATCGGGAGGTTTTACAATTATTAGATCAGGGCTTTTCTCAGTTGTACCCTGGGATTAAAATGTCTTTATTTCAGTGCAGTAACAGAGGAAGAACACAAGATTACAATAGATTTAACAAAAAGGAGATAACTTTGCATTATTTTTCATTCTTCTTTCAGTCTCTGTCATGAGGATGGAGTCATACTGTGACATTCTTCTCTGGGTATTGGAACATGAGAATGATATACTCGACTTTGAATGTCTCAAGTTTTGTAACGTATAATAGCTGAGTTTTACTTCTTTCACCCCGGTATTTTGCATTTTGATAGGCAAGTGCCACTTCACCGCTGAGGCCCTTCTGCTGACCTTTAACACAGCGGGTAGCTTTAGCAGTGCAATTATCACTATGGGTTGTGGTGTCCTGGAGGAAGTCAGCATGTGCACATGTATAAACTGGGATATCAAGGATGTAAAAAGCACAAGAGCACATACCAGGCGAAAGAAGTCATTTGATCATGACAACCCAGTCAAGCCAAAGTCAGAGTGATGGTTATGTTGGAAATTCTTGCTTAGCCTCCTCCATGCATTTGAGTGAAAACATTAAGGGACTACAGATTAATGTGACCCCATTTTACTTTCTCTTAAACTACTACAGTTTCCAACTCAGAAAATTCTGTCTACTGGTTGAATAACAGGATATGAACATACAGTAATGTGATTTACCTGCTTGATGCATAGTTATTAAGTTTGATCCTGGTTTCCAGTTTTACCACTGAAACTGGTTCTTACCTAGGTCATTGTTTCCAAATGTGGGTGCCTAAAGCATAAATAAATATCAGGGTGTACATCCTTATTTTATAGAACTACCTTGTATGAGAAAACCCCCAGGATTTTAACTTCAATAACAAGAAGACACCAATAATACAAGTCTGAGTGAGTTACTACTGTACCATGTTCAGCAAAGAGCAATCAATGTGCACTACTATAAGTAGACAGCCCACTCATGAAAGGTTAAGCAAAACAGACATAAATGTCTCATCTACTGTAGTTTTAGCTATTGCACTTGTAGTTACCACTACTGATGCTGAGGAACTGCCCTCAAAACTTGCTTGAATTGAAAATGTTTTTTAGGACAGAAGCATATGTGTTATATGATACTTTTACATTTGTAAATACAATTCAAAAAGTTTGTGGATGTCTAATGAGTAGCACCCTTTAGAAGCACACTTGATATGCCATCTTTGCTTTTGTTTTCCTTACCTTCACTATTTCTCTTTTCTTCACTTGGTGGCTTTTGTTGTGACACTGTTTGCCTTCCCAAGCTACAGCCGCCCTCTGTCTTCCTATTCTCTCTCAAAACAAAACAGAGCTCTGTTCACAATTTTTTCTTTCCAAGACAAGTTCACATTTCTTCAACATAATGCAGGAGGACATCTTATGCTGACTTTGCTGCTTAAATATTATTTTTCAGAGTTTCTCTGTTTATTTTTCCAAATGTGCTAAGAGACCTCCCAATGAGATCCCTTCTTCCCTCTTCACAATCTTCCCCTTAAGAATCTGAATGCTGCTAATATCTCCTGGGTAAAATCCAGCCACTGTGTCCACATCAAGTCAAGCTGAATTTACTCCATGCTCTCTCTGCAGCTGTTCCATTGTCTCCTTATTACAACACAAGATTCTGTTTGTTTTATTTATTTATCATTTCTAAGTACCAGGCTTTCTGGAAAAACGTTGCCAGCTGGAAGTTACATGGAAAATGTTTAGCGCAGCTTTAACACATGCTCCAGAGTATGTGTACATGCATTTCATTCTTGGTAAATCAGCATTTAGGGAATATGGGGAAATAGGCTGTGAAATGCCATCAGCTTGTCCTGAGCTATGTTGCTATTTAATAAAATCTCTAGCAAATTCAAATAGCAGAAACTCATCCAAGTCATTAGTGTGTGTATTTGCTCCTCCTTGAGCTATCAATATCAAAAGCATCTTAAAAAACTGTCAATGAAAATGAAAGATAATAAATAGAAAAAAAAATTAATAGGTATTTCTAATTAATAACCATCATCCCTGACTGTGCTAAATCATATTTCTAATGTCTTTATTTTGGGCATTTATTAGCATTTACTTCCCCCAGTTAAATAAGAATGACATTATAAATAATGTTTATGCCTCTAGGAGTTTATGTAGAGGATCTTCTGTTTTTCTGTAGCTTTTGCCTCATTCAGAATTAACTAGTCAAGTTCTCTGTGGACAGGGCATAAAATATAGAAATAAGGAATAAAACTACCAGGATCTGTATGAAGTTTTTGTGGTATGGGGAGTTACCACACAGGGAGTCTCACAGATCCCCTCACCATTGCTTGATGCAGCAAGAGTTCCAGTTTCAGTGCCTGCTGCCATGTCCCTATACCGGTCCAACAGAGATCTTCCATAGCACGTTACCCAAGCCCATTAAGAGTAAACTTGTCTTCCTAGGCAAATAAGCCCTTACATTTAAGTTGAATTCCCACCTGTGAATCACAAAAAACAGAGGCTTTGGTACTGACCTCAACTTGGATACCTTTACAGGCAGCTCTGCATTTCATGCATCCATCAGTAAGACCTGGAAACAAACTGCAAAAAAGTATAAACTGCTGGTGAATATCAAGATCTTTTCACTGTTAATTTCCAGTTGACTCTTCTGAGTTTCCCGGAGAGCTATGTGAAGTATACTGATCTTTGATAATGATGAACTATGAAGTAGTTCTACATCTTCTTCAGTAGGAAGGATAATTTCCATAGCATTTCTCAGTAAACACTGTGCACCAGGATCCATTTGGACAAGAACACAGTTGATTATTTGTGATAGTGTGGATTCTCACTGCTTATACAAATCTAAATAAAAATTGAAACATATATCTTGATATTCACTTATGTATTGGTCATTAAAGTCCACTACAGTCCAAATCTGTGAGTTCAAATAGGGAAAGGAATTGTAATAAATGTAATATATTCCTTTCTGGAGTCATGTCAGTATATGTCTGATGCATCACTTCAATTGAATTTATATTTACTATTTCTATTTTTCCTCTTCCCTCTCTCCAGCCTGCCTCAACATTGACTCTAATGATTTAAGGAAGATCATATTGATGTAAAAGCAATATGGAACCAAAGAATTGAGGAAGAAAACAAAAACGTGGAGGGTTTTGGATGTGTATAAGCCAAAAAATGTCCACCCTAACCTAATTTTTAGCTACCTATGTATTCATCAGTATGTGGCAAATATTCAGGACAGTTTGAGTCAATCCACAAAAGAATTCATA
>VZTX01028421.1:674278-684278 GCA_013400915.1 Pardalotus punctatus
CATTTTCATATGTATAGAAATAGTTCAGTAACACCATTTTAAGTAATCCTTTAGTTCAACTTTTGTCTTTCTAGTCTAAACATTTATTTCTTATTTCTCCAAAGTTTATCTGGACTTTTTCAATATGATGTATGTCAAGGAATCAGCCTAAGTGATAAAAGCAGGAAGGGAAAGTCTCCATCAGTGAGTATTTATATTGGCAAGAGCTGACAATTTTATAAAAGAAAAACAAACACTGAGGCTGTTCATTTCTGAAATGAAATCAGCTTCACTTCATTTCTCTCAGGAAAACATCATCACATGAAATGATATAAATCAGTATTGATACCAGTAAGCTTCAAACTAGAAGAGACAAATGCACTGTCAGCACAGTAATTCAATGGCTCCGAGTCAAGTTTACTGTTGTCTCATTTCTACTAATCATTGTAAAAATTCCCTGTGAAATAATTATCCCTAAAACAATCAAGACAGTATATCTCTATAAAGGAGAGGATCGATTTAACAACAAACTCTAGATTTATCTGTATTGATTAGAGGGCATTCAGTGTAATTTTAGTGAATTATGTTTGGCTTTCATTTCCCAGTAGAAATTTTTCTTGTGATGATCAAAAGGTAAATTACAAACTACTACATGGTCTTTTGTGTGCCACCTACATAGCATCCAACTATTACTTTTCAAAGAAACATCAATGTAAGAAAGGAAGAAATACTGGGGATTTTTTTATACATGATATTTTACTATAAAAATCATATGACTGAGTTTATAGCACTTACCTAAGAGCCTGATGTCATCTTCTCAATTCATTAATACAGAAATCAGGACTGCACTAAAGAGTCTGTGCTAAAGGAACAAATCCAAGATCATCTTATGAGAATAGAATTAGAAAGATTAAGAAAGTAATATGATTTTTCTTCTTAAATAGGAGTAATTTCAAAGGAGCTGTTAACACTTTCACGTCTGAAACTTCCTTACTGGCACAAGGGAGAACTAAAGAAATCAGACAGATTCAAAGACAATTTAATGTAGCTGTAAGTCTGACACCACTGCTGATACAATTTAATTGAGAACTAATTAGAACTAAGAAGGCTAGTTATTTTGTCAACTGCACGTGTGTTAGTTCCAGTCATTTTTAATCCAATGTAACAAAGATAAAGAGTCTAACTTACTTTGTTTAGTTAATAGCGTTAGGCCAGAAGGATCACCTAGTCATTTAATGTTACCCAATACATTGCTAATATAAACAATGTCTAATTACAGCGACTACATACTCCCATGAAATGACCAATTAGAACATTTGCTGATTCTACATGTTCACTGTTAAAGACATTTCCACAGGCTTTCTGACAGTTGTATTCATAAATTCTACCCCAGCTGGTAGGAAGCATAAGGGCACAACATGAGAGGAAAAAGTTTTTAAGTGGCACAAAGGACATTTAAATTCTGAGACTCAGTTTCCATGCAAAAATACATAAAATTAAAATGCACTTTTTAGAATTCTCTAGGAGTATGTAATATTGCACATTTATATGCTCTTCCTGCTGAATCAAGCAGATCATACGGTGTATTCAAGACTCATATGATAAAGAAGGCATGTGTCAGCGTTTTAATATTTAGACCAACAAATCTAGACTGATTTGAATTCTCTTACAAAGTTGATTTCTTGACTGTAATCTGTAGCTGGTATGAATTATGCCAGAGTAGTCTCTTATTTATTTTTGTTACTTTACTGATGAGTCAATAACTGTCCCTTGAAAATATTAGTCCAGTATGTACCAATGTTTTGTAAAGTGACAAAATCTGACAATGATATTGACAGCACGTGTTAAACACAAAATCAAAATGGAAAAATACAGCAAATGAGAACAAACTCCTCCTTGTCTAAAGGAAAATTTCTGACAGTGTAAAAATGGCTTTTTTTAATGATTGAATTATTATCCCCTAAGTAATCATGCTGAAAAATTTGCTAGTTATATTAAAGTAAATAACAGTACATCAGTATGTGCATTACCAAATCTAATTAACACAAAGTATTAGAAATACTGGAAACAATGAGACACAGTTATCTAGGCAACTTAAATAAAAGAAATTAATTTACAAGGATTGCAATCAACGCAAATATCACAAACAAATAAAAATTGGATACTGCAAAAGTATCTGGAAGTATTGATGTTATCAATTGCTCTGCAGGTGTCTAAAATATCTGGCTGTCACTCATGTCAGTGCAAAGTCTCAATGCTTCTCTCACTTCAGTCAGTTCAAGTGTTGCCACCCAGGTCAGCATGATAGTGTCAGGTGATTTTCCTATTCTTAGGCAATAGCCTAAACAATATTAATCTACTTACGTGAAAGCTTTTCTTTTGAATAAAAGGAAGCATGATAACCTGTCTGACCACTCAAATTATTTGAAAGAATTAAAATGTAGCTCAAAATCCACATCATGTAAATAATTACAATTTGCTAAAAGTTTAAAAAAAAAATTAACAAATATTCTCTCAAATTAATTGGTATATGCTGAATATGTGCTGCATTGTCTTGTCCAGGATATTTTAAAATGAAATATATTATAAACTTTGTCTTATCGTAATTAATAAAAGAAAGTAATTAAAATACTCCTACTTTTTTCTAGAAGAAAAGAATGAGCTAGAAATTATTTAACTATCCAGAAAAAAATCAAAGCTTTTATATGAAAAACAATTCTTTGAGCTGAATTGCAATAAATCAACAAGATGGTTATTTTTCAGTAGGTAATAATTGTCTTTATATAAACCAAACATATTGGTTGGGATTATTAATATACAATGCCACATTATGCATTTGGGAGTGTCAATGCATAATTCCTAGTACTAATGTTATTATGTAATTGAGAGAACATGTTCATTTGCCCTAATAACTACTAAGATGCACTTAATAAAATGAAATGTAATAATACTTGTAATTTAATCTATTCATGGAAGTAATTTTAAAAGTCTAGCATTCTTCTTAATGTGGGTAACATTCATAATTTATAAAGTGTTGTGATGCAGAATTGACAATGCCATTGTTTTTTACACTTTGAGATGAATCTGCAGGCTTCATTATCTGCATACCAACCTCAGGATTATGAAGGGCAAACAAAAGATAATTAACACCAGAAACAGGCAAATGCAGGAGATACTGAGTGAGGTTTTTCATTTAATGTAGAACCTTTGAAAACTGGGAAATGGAATAACAGTTCAAAATCTTTTTTATCCCCTTTGCAGAAAACTATTCCAGTTTTCTTTCCTCCATTCTAATATCATGTTTTTTTGCTATAAAACTATACCAGCATGTTCAGCCTTAGATACATTCAGTAAATGAATGTGTTAACACAGGTATTTTGTCCAAAGTACTAAGTGTTCATTTCCTGTGGTGGTTTTTTTGTCTAGAAGAGTAGATGGGTAACTATGATATACATTCTCAAATTCTAGAGATTCGTTTGCCCACAGTAAATCTGTAAATAAATCACTTAACTTCTCCTTGCCTTACGGTGCCATTCTCTAAGGAGGAAAAGTTATACTACACAAATTTGATTTAATGAATAAGATATATTTTTACTTTAATGTCTTGTAGGAAAATGTGTGTGAGACTGCCTAGGGCATTTTTATATGTACCCACAGAAGAACAATAAAGGTGTACTAAATGTTGATATAGGTCCAAGAGAGTATATTTCAATCAGTAAGCATAACTGACAAGTTCCTTTTTAGTTTTTTGAACAACTCCTGACTATGATTCTGCATTGCACTCAAAAACATATGCCAGGTAACTAATAATTTCAGAAATTATTCAGTGAAGATCCTCCACAAAGAGAACCTTTTGAATGTAAGGCAAAGAAGCATTATATGGCTGGACTCTATCTGTGAATGAACACACTTCTACAAAAGGTCCAGGCAAATTCATTTTACAAATGGAAATGCAGGACAGTGTCATTCAGAGTTTTACACAGCTTACAGATGTTGATGACAGTCCAACTTCCCACCCATTACCTACATAAGAAGTTCCTGTTGCAGGGGAAAGTGATTATTGACCTATGAGATACCCATAAAAGATTCAACCATATGTGTTTAAAGATCTTGATGTATTACCATACCTTCACTTTTTACAATTTAGAACTGGAAATGTCTTTTAAGTAAATAATCCAAAAACTATGTACAATCAGTAGGAGCTTGCTTTCCACCCAATACAGTGGGCTGAGAGCACTCTACAAAGGGATGAGGGTTGCACGCAAGATTCAAGCTGCAAGACAACTTGATGAGTCTTGTTCTCTTCCAGAAGGCCTGATGCCAGTTATAATGGTTCCTCCACCATCAGGGTTGTCCTCTATTCCTACTGACCAAACCTTTCTCCTCTTGGTCCTGATTCAACCTGGACAGTGACAGGTGCCAGAAGGTGTGTGGGACAGGGAACCCAGTATGAACATACTGGTCCCACCACAGACAGGGAGAGGCCGAGGCCCAGTGCTCTCTCCACACCCTTGGTACAGTTTTCACAGCCAGACAAGTATTTAGGTACCTGAAATCCCCCAGCAACTGTGTGGTTGATGATCAGTTCAATATGAGTGAACAGCATGCCCTTGAGGGTCAGCAGGGCATGGGGCACCCTGGGGTGTGCCAAGTACAGCACACCTAATTGTGTCGAAAAAAGAGGCTGCCTCACTGGGCTCAGCCTCACCTCAAGCACTCTGCGCTTGGACAGCATAATACATTATAATGTGTCCAAAAGCGGGCAACAAAAATGCCAAAGGGATTAGAGTACATGACTTCTGAGGAGCAGATGAGGATATTTTGTTTATTCAGCTTGGAGAAGTGGAGGCTGAAGGGCAATCTAATCCCTGTCTACAGCCTCCTCATGAGGGGAAACAGAGAGGGAGGTATTGATCTCTTCTTTCTGGTGTCCAGTGATGGAATGGATTAAAGGAACTTAAGGGGAAATTCAGACTGGATATTGTGAAAAATCCTTCACTGAGGGGGTGGTCAAACACTGAAACAAGCTCTTGAAGAGCTTGGTCATGGTCCCAAGACTCCAGTTGGTGTTCAAGAAGAGTTTGAACAATGTTCATCTTCATGGTCTATATATTTTTATGTGGTTTAACTTTTAGGTTGCCCTATGTGGAGGCAGAATTTGGAGTCAATGATCTTCATGGGTCCCTCCCAGCTCAGGATACTCTAGGAATCTACGATTCTAAGTACTGGGACTCTCAGGCACTGAGTTGTTATATTGTTTGACAAGTTAACATTCTAGTTTCTAGATACCTTGGAAAAATAGAGCTCCAAACTTTTCCCATGCTCAGTGGGAAGCTTGAATATTTAGGAAAAATGAAGAATCAAGATGCTAAAACTCTTAAGTGCTATGGGGATCTAAAAAAATTTTTTTAATTAAAAGTCCTTTTTTAAGGACTTTGGCTTCAGTTCTGCAAATATTTGTGTAAAAGCTTTTTAACCTAAGGTCTTTAAAATTAAATGTACTGTGGCTGGAAAAGAGACCATGTCCATCCCTTTGAACTAATAGGGAATGCCAGTTCCTTCACATAAATTTATTTCTTTAAAAGCTCCTGTCCTTTCATTGAATTTATCTCCTCTTTAACTCCCCTTCCCCTGAAGGAAAGTGAGGTATACCCTCTACTATCTGGAGATTACTGTAAATACATTTTATGGAGTATGATACCTTTTTTAATTACACATAGGAAAACACAATCAAAGTAGATGCAGCTTGATTACCAAGTGACACAGAAAAAAGCACACTGTGCCAAATGTGGGCAGCTGTGGGCTCTGTTACAATCACTGATCTCCATGAACCTGCCCCTGCCTTCTGAAGCAGGAGGGGCAGCCTCTGTTTATAAAGTCCAGAGAACATACACAGACAGAATAGATAATGTAGAGCTTCTCCATTACAGAGATATTTCAGTAAAGTTTTGCTTTCGTGCTTTATCCTTCTGACTTCTACTATGACTACCACTAATAACAAAAAAACAAACAAAAAAAAATAGTAATAACAACAAATAATGAAATCTGTTGGCTAATCTTCACATTTATTATGAGACCGTTTTCTCAAAAGTTTTCCCTGGATCTATTCTTCACAACTTTCCAAACATCTTTTAAGTATCTGTGGTGTTCATGCTTTTATTTTTAAGAGTTCACTCCAGACCAGGATTTTCAGAAATCCATAGTAAATAACAAGAAGTACTCAATGCTTAGCAGCTGGAGTGAGTCAAAGCAGCATAGAATACTCTTATTTATATCTATCTATATTTTACATTGTATTTAACATTATATCATTTTTATGTAGTTATATTTTCTACACATTTATTTTTACCACAATGTATGTTTTGACAATGTATGTGGTTCTTTCTGGAATGGTGCGGTAGTTACAAGGCACAACAATATTTGGTCCTCAGTGCAAAAATCCCACCTGTGTTAATGGGAATTTGTGATGAAGTGAGAATTACAGGTAATTATATAATAAAATGCAGATACGAAAGATGTTAACAGCAGAACACTAACGAAATAGTTGTGTGCACATGTGCATATGACAATGCCAAAAGTTGTTTGTCAACATTTGAAAAACTAACAGTTGAGATTACTAGAACTAAGTCTACTTTTGTTTTGCCTGATAACCTTTCTAAGAGAATACAATACTACTTTTTCTGCCACTGAGACCTTGTCATTTAAGGTAACCTACCAGTTTGGTGAACTGCTTGAGCCGTATATAAAGGCTCACATGCTATGATTTATGCTATAATTTGGAGTTGGTTACATTCATTTCTGCAAATACCCAGATATTGAAGCCTTAGAATACACATTCAGGAGGGACCTATATGTGTCTTACTATGACAGTTCCAAATCTGTATTCCCTGCATGATTCCCTGATGAAGACTTCAGAGAGACAGAGCTTCATCAGAACAAAAGGAGCTTCCACAAAGAGGGTGCCTGTGGAAAGAACTACTTTCAGGTGGAATATGAGGGATGATGAGCTCCTTTTAGGTCTATACATCTAGTAAATTTTTAAGAATTCTTGGAAAAAAGCAGATAAGGTTTGATAAGATTGGCAATAACTTCTTAAATTTAAAATAGACAGCTTCAAGTGTATCAAAAGGACTAGGTGTATTATACACTGGATACAGGTGGATTTTTCTCCCTTTCAGGTATATTTATGAGAGCACATGTGCCACAAAATTTACACCCACAAACTTATTGCCAGAGGATGAAATAATAGTAGATGATAACTTCCAAAAAGAACTGCCTTTGTGCTACATTTAAACTCAGTGGTCACCTTCTAGCATTGAACCAAAAAAGAATTTTTTATTTCAAGTTGTGCTATATGTGGTAAGGAAGAACCAAACCTCAACACTTCCTCCTAAGGGTCAACTTCTGTTTACAATGATTTGAAGAATGATGAATAGAGTGTCAAAGTCTTTCAGCACCTCAGAAGTCCAATCTAACACCTGCAGAATCCTGACAATATGGAAATGATTGGTGGTTTTGTGCCTTTGTGGCCCAAAGATGCTATCAGTGCTTTCTTGGTTGGACAATTGTTCAACGCTATATTGTGGCTGCTTAAGAAACCCTTCAGATTCTCCTTTCTGTCTTTACTTTTGAGATCCCTCCTAAAACACATCTGTAGCTTCAATATTTGATCTTCCTTGTGTTGCAATTAATAACTATGGGAATCAGAAAGGAGGAGGTACTTTTTCTTTGATTATCCTGGGTGAGACTGTGCTTCTGGTTCTTCAATGGTAGGACTTACTGCCTGAATAATTGCATGTGTGCCAGATTCCCAAAACTGCCAACCTGATGGCCATAATTGCCAAACACATGAAGAAACTGCAGGAGAAAAGAACCTGGTAGGTGATCTGCCTGTGTGTGCAATTACAGTAGCAGTTGTTCATACACTTTGCATGAATGTAGTTTTCTGTATGCAATTATGGAAATCAAAGCCTAAGCTTGTACTGACGAATGTAGGTTTTCTCTAGTTGAAAGTAATTCCACCTCTACACTCTACTTCCAAATGACTGAAGAGCTTTTAAACTTCTTTTGCTACATTGATTCTTCTAGCTGTCCATGCACACTGTGTCTTATAATATTATTATTCAATTGATCTACAGTTGCAGGGGCCAAAGTGGACCTCTAGAGAGAGGGAGAATAATTGTCCACATTTATCAGTCATGTCAGATAAATGTCTACAACTCAGGGCGAACTCTTGTGAGTGGAACTGGAGAAAGGAGTAATCTGGAACTCTTTTGAGTATCTCATTGATGTGAGAATAGACTAAAGAAGCCCTTGTTTGGAGGTCCAATTGTTCAGTGAACACATACTGTCGAAGTTACTGAAGCATATCCATTAATCTGCATGCTACATGCTGAATAAAGGGATGAGAGATGCTTGATTCAAGCCACAAAATGATTTATTTGAGTTACAGCTGGGTTTTTTTTTCTTTAATCAGCTGTGGATTGATAGGATGTATTTTGAGTCCAAAAATTCTCAATCAACACTTTTATGGAATTTTTTCTTTGTGTGCCTTTAGGCTGAAATCTAAAAGTGAATTTCAAGTTTGAATAATGTAACTACTAGTTCTGTACTGATTCTGTCAAATAAGGAAATCTTAACTTTTTCTATGGACTCAAACCAAAGTTTGACCATGGAAAAATATGGTAAATATGGTTTGCTTGTGCCAGACATAATGTCTACATACCTTTGACATGAAGAAGATAATTCTGTCACTCATACTTGTGAGTTCTTTCAAAAAGAATGGAAAGCATCAACTCATCTCTCAAGAAAACAGAGGAATATCAACTCCTATATGTGGATAAGTATTTAACTACAGTTACATACAATTTCATTGTAACACATCACATTACAATGTTTCCCCACAATTACACTTTGAGGGGAAAAAAGGCAAAAAAGACCTAAAGATCATGATGTCACTTAGTTTAATAATTCTCCATTTCTTTTTAAAAACTTCTATTTCAGGTAGATAAGCAATGGTGGAAGTTATACTGCAAAACTTAGCTGTTTTAATTCTAGTGCCAGTGGCTCAAAGGTGATATGGAAGTTAGTGGCTTTAAAGACTCTGGCTGAATATCTCATGTCTAAGTATTAATCTCTAAATAAAATAACAGACCTGAGAATGAAGATATCTGCCAATGCTAAGAGGATGGAGGGGGACAAGTTCCTAACAGTTTGTTAAGAACATTGGTTTGATTTTTCACTACAACACAAAAAAAAATAGAATTACTTTTATCTTACTCACCTTTAGAATGTTTCTTCATTAGTAATCAGTATTGTTAATTATGCATGCTTCAGATTGCGTAGCAAGCAGTAACATCATAGTTCCTATGAAAGGCACATATGTCTCTGCTCTTTATTCGATACAAAAGATGGGCATTGTGTTTAAGTTTATTCTTTACCGCTGAAAAATAGATATGTTTAGAAATCCAGACCATGTTCCAACTTTACATTTTCATACTACCTGAGGAAAAGAACTGAGCCAGTGTAGTGGAAACCTTTTCAGTTTAATGAGACATAATATTGATTTTCTGTATTTCTGCCTTGTTCTGAGGTATGGCAAAAGATTTCCACAGCCCAGGTAAGACCAGGCTTCTCTGTGAAGAGGACAGATTCTCCTTTCCCCCTTCCCCTGGAAGAGGAAACTTCAAGCAGCACAATGTTCTCCCTGAGGGACCAGATCCTAGGAAAGACTATGGCCTAGGGTCTATTTCCCAGCATGCAACTCAGAATTTTGCTTAAAGTGCTGTGGCTCCCAACCAAGTCCATAGGGAGGGAGAGCCATCTTCAAATAAAAACAATACCAAATCAGCAGGCTAAGGAAGGAGAAGACCAGGCACGGACTGTGTTCAGCAAGCCTGACTAGCTCCAGGGAGGCCCCTTTATACACTGAGGGCCACAGTCCAGAACGGCTGATAGCAAGGGGCTGAACCAAACTCAGAAGATACACTAGTGACCTCCCTGCCTCGTTATCATTCGTTCT
>VZTX01028424.1:5492-24663 GCA_013400915.1 Pardalotus punctatus
CCTTCCTTCCTTCCTTCCTTCCTTCCTTCCTTCCTTTTTGTTGAGATATATTTGCATATTTATTTTGCAAAATCTCTTGCGAAATCATTTAGGTCTATCAGACAACACAAAGAAAATGATGAAGTTTGATAATAGTGGATGCAATGAAACAATGAAACAAAAGAGACACATACTTGCATAAATATATTCATACAACACATATTGAAGTGATTCTTTAGCCAACCCTCTCCACTTGGATGGATTAGAAGGAAGATTTGACAGATAATCAGTACTCACTGCAGAAGTGTGCACTAGTGTGCAGAACAGGGACTGTTATCCCCCTTTCACCAAGAACCATACACATTTGGTTTATATAAACATCTTCAAAAATTTTTAAAGTTATAAAGTTCCTCCCCTCTAAGTTTGTCCATTCAGAGTTAACGTTCACTCTATTTGAGAGTAGTTAAACCACTTAATGAGTCTAATCTGTTTTGGCTGGAGGTGACGGTGATCAAGGTAAAGGATTAGCCAGAGTGTATCCACAGAAGCTTTACTGACAGATGAATCATCCTAGGAAAGACAGGATCATGAATTCTGGGAGCTGGTACAAAATATTTTTTGATTGAGAATGGGAATGACAAAGATATGTTTATGAAGTGTAGGGAGTGACAATTGTGTGGCATCTGTGAAAGTGATGGAATGTGTCCATCCAGACGAGATTTGTCGTTGTTTTGTATGGTTGTTTTGAGCGTTTTATAAAGAAGGAGAAAGAAAAAAATAATAAAAAAAATAAAGAAAAAAGAAGATATATATAAACCTTGCATCATCCCTTTGGCTGTAGTCTTGTGACAATGTGCCCACACATTTTTGGGACAAATGTTAGGGCTGTGTCTTGTAGGTGATAAATATGATTGAGTTTTTAGCATGAGACAAAATTTTGTTTATTTCCCATGAAATGAGATTAGCACTGACACCAGTGAACAGCCCAACACAACAGCATTGACAGCAGGGAAGGTCCTTTTATTGCAATCCTGACAATTCTCCTGTCCTGCAGAGAGCAGCACTCGCTGGGAGAATCGTGTTGAACATAAATAAAGTGAACCAAAGAATGGAATCCCCCGTATTAAAGGTGGTGTATTTTCTACATTCATTTTATATAGACACAGTTACATTTTACACAAACACACACAAAAATTAGGCTTTATATAATGAATATATGTAAAGAGTCCTGGGAATAATAATCTGACTGATTAAAAGGGTTGAATTTTTGGACTGACAGCCAATAAGGGGTTGTCCCATCCATGGAAGTGTCCAAGGACAGCTGTGATGGGGCTTGGAGAAACCTGGGATAGTGGAAGGTGTCCCTGCCCATGGCCTTTTATTTGGGCTGGCCATAATAACATTTGTCACCCATTATTGTTATCAAAAAATTGAAACAGAGTGCCCTGGGTGACACCTCCAAACAGTTCAACATTTCCATTTCCACATGACTGAATTAAAACCAAAACAAACCACAAAACAAAGAACATCTTGAGCTTTGTAATTAGTCCCTTTTCTTGTCTCATTTATATATAGAAACATATCTACATAGAGGTTAAAAAATAATGTAAAAGGTAGAAAATTGGAACTGCCTCCAGGTTTTAAAATGTAATTATTAAATGCTGTATAAGTTTGAAATTCTGTTGTGAAAGTGTATTTGTTGTTCCATGTTTTGTCACTTGTAGTTTGTCTTGTAAATTGTGTTAGAAATAAAGATAGATAATCAAATGTGATAGTGTAATAATATCAAATAATCAAATGTGTAGATAATAATCAAATGTGTTAGAAAAAAAGTTGTATAAAAAGTTCAATTTTGAAAAAGTAGAAAAGGGATGAAATATATTTCTCTCCCCTCCAACCCAAAAAGTCAAAGGAAAATCAGCCTTTATTTTTTTTTTTAAATCATTTCCATTTTGATGGAATTGTGGCTTCAAAAAGCAAATGGTTCTGTCAAGGAATTTTGCACTGACTATTGCTAAATCAATCATTTGAAATTAGAAATTGCATTATGAAGGAGCCTTCAGTATGATCACACACTAATTCTGTTTGGGTTTCTGAGTTTGGGTTTGTTTTTTTTCTGAAGAATCCCTGCTCCTTTGAAGGCACAAAGTGGAAAGTGGCTGTTTCAGATGCCTTCTCCTTCATTGCTTAAGTGAATTTTCTGTCTGCTTGGCCTTGGAGGCAGAATTACTCACTGGACTTCCTATGTTTTTTCAGCCGCTTTAGATCTATGCTCCCCGTGAAAGACATGAAAAAACCTTTGTGACTTCTTCAATAAACACACAATGGACTCTTTTCTCATCTCAAATCTAAAGAACTAATAGATGAAAATATAACAGATTATTTGGGAGGTCTAATTTAAAGAACAATGTTTTTTGTTTGTTTTTTTAATTGAAGTTACTAGAAATTTGAAGGATTAAAGCATAGCACTTTTTTTGTCTCAAACCATGACTTGGAGTGCACAATTCTTCCGAAATCATTTTGTGCAGTAACTCTGCTTCATATCAAAGCACTCTAAGGTGAAACTAATCTTTGTCTTACCACATCTTTTCTCCAGTGATATTTGGTAAAGAAATCTGTTTAAAAACAATTAGAACAGCAATAGTCAAACTACTTATTCCAGTACGAATTTGTGTCTCACCTCGGTTCCCAGTTTTTGTGAATGCATGTGTGGCTTTAAAAAGAAGGCTGGCAGACTGTGTCAGTGAAATGTGTCATCCTACAGCCTCCAAGGAATGGACACACTGACAGGCTGCCAGCTGTCACAGGTGCCTTCCTAAACATCATAATTTGGTGACAAGAATAAAACTCACAGCTGCTGCTATGCCCATTAGAAATGAAGGTAACTTCAAAAACTGAAGAAGCATTTAGGGTATGACCAAAAGTCCATGTTTGTAGACAGCGTGAAAAAAAGACAAATGGGCTCTCAGTAAAATCAGTAGGATATTGATTTTAGGACTTCTAGACTCAGCAGGTAGTGAACTTCCAAATTTTTTTTTTTGTTGCAGAAAGTTGTGAAAACAGTCGTTTTGGATTCAGGAAAGTTCTGTGAACAGCAGAGGCTGAAAGAAACAGACTTGGATGTAGTTTCTAACATCATCAATCTGTTGAAGAAGGACATGTGAGAAGTGACCAGAGCACCAGACGGAGTCTGTCATGTTGCACAGTCCTGGAGCAGATGGACTGTTGGTCTTACCCAGAGACACATTTCTTGTGTTCTCAGAGACAAACTGCTGTGCTTATGTTCTGTGCTGTCTGAGCCACTGGGGCTGGATGGGTTTTTAATATGGACGAAGACGGCAGAGCCCCATGATTGAGTCCAACCATCTTTCATTACAGACTTGGCTAAATTATAGAGCCTCGCCCCTCCTGAGGGTTTGAGAGGGCAGACAGGGAATTACTGCAACTCAGAGCACAACAATAACTTATTGTAGCCAGGTAAATTGATTGTGGGGGAATTTGAACAGAAAAGTCCCCATTTGTGGTCTCCAGGTGCATCCACACAGGTGAATAATCCCTTCTTTGCATTCTGGGGCACACATTGCTGTGTGTTTTGTACATCTTAGCAATGACAAATTCTCTCTGTCGGGCAGTATTGAGGAATTCTCAGATTTCTTCCCAAGATTAAGTAATGAGAGCCAGCTTTCTGGCAGTGCCCCTTTTCAGTGCATAGAGATTTCTTCCTCCTCTCTTGAAATAGATAGAATAAGTCTTTCAGGAAGACATTTAAGGACTCTAAAGGAGGTAGTTCTTATTCTAGCCTTAGTCATCTGTCCTTGCTAGTCATAAATGTAGTTAAAATGTTGTAGAGTCTTTATGATTTTATAGCAAATCTTTTCTGTAAAAACTCAAAAATTTTCTCTTACAAGCAAAACACTCCAAATTTATCTGAATTAACCTCATTCTGTTTTGATTGGATTCATCCACTTCTCTCATTTATTTATGTACTGCTGCAATTCAGCCCTGTTTTCTGCAGTTGCTACTCACTACATTAGTCCAAGAAGTCAGCCAAAGTACTTTTTTATTCTTTTTACTAAATGACATATAAATAAAGATGTGTAGTTATAAAGGCAGATGATCTCAGTTCTCATAGCAAAGATATATATTGAGGAGTCTAAATTGTCTGTGATTTTTTTTTCCCCAGTGGAGTTTACAGCACATGGAACATAGTAATAAATATTTTGCAGAAGGAAATGGAATTCTTTCTCCCTCTAAGTAAATATTTCCATGGACAATGTTTGATATAAGTCCATTTTTAAAAAATTTCTCCTCCAGAAGCTGTACTTCATAAAAGCATTTGTTGTTCCATTGCTTTATATAGCAGTTGAGAAACAATTCATGGCAATTCCTTGCCTTGCCTTTTGATATAACTCCCTATTACCAACTTTCAAAAAATGAATATATAGTGAGTTCTTTGTCCAGCCCCTGTGGTTAGTAATCATCAAATCCAAGAACATTGCAGTGGTGAACACTATAACAAAATCTTCAGGGTCTAATTTCCTTTAACTCTATCTCTTTTTTTATTTTTCTCCTTTTTTGAAAGGTTTCCTGGGCACATTTGTTATGTCAGCTACCTGCAATATAATTCAATGACTGTTCCATTAAAATAAAACCTAAGATTTTGTTGGAAAACCTTGAAAATGGGTTTTGATATGAGGGGATGAGGACAAAAATGAGAAGGAAGATATGTTAACTTTTTCTCAGCAGATTATTTCCAGTTTTCTAAACATCCATTGAGTACCATGCAAAGAGCCCTGGGAGACATAAATCTGACTTCCCACATGAGCTGCTCTGTGATTCTGGGATATGTGTTGATAGGAAAAAGCAGAAATCTCTTCCCAAGAGGGTCACAAGGCTCTTTTCCCCTGAGCTGATAAAAATGCCCAACATCTCTTTGTGATACTTCCTCCAGTTTTTTTTTTTCACAGATTGCTTCATTTATTGGTTCATTGCCCACTGATTCTACTCTTTCCATGGTTAATAAAGAACAGTCTCTTATTGGAGAGCATTCATCGCTGGAATGCCCTCTTGGCGGTTTAAAGTAATTTTTCTGTCTTTTCTCCCTGTGATGCTGATCTTCAGGTTCCTAAATATATTTCTATTAAAGGAGAAACACCTCTGTCAACAAGCTAAAATGCCACTCACATTATCACACTGATCTGGTAGCTCTGGAAAAATCAATGTTTTTAGAATTAGAATTTATGCTACCAAGAATTACTGTTTTGTTTGTTTTATCTGTTGGGTTGTTTTATTTTTTTTCTGCTACCTAGCATCTGTTAGCAGGCATTTGATTACAGCAAACAGGTTACTCTAAGAAAAGACGGTGTAATTTTGTCTCTCCCTCCACTGAAAACTCAATTAATTGTAATGAAAATAACTGAATTGCTTTCACTGATGTTGGGGTTCTCACCCATGCAAATGAAATCAACTTCAGCAAGGTTTTGTCAGCATTTTGTGGCAGTGGTTGCTCTGGAGATTGCATGAGGGAACTGCTGAGTGCAAGTGAGGAGTGCCTGACCTGCTTCTATCCCTGGATTAATTTTGGAGCTGCATTTATAGATGTTTACTACAACTTCTCCCATCCCACAGTAATGGGATGAGGAAAAAAATGACAGGCGAAGTTCTCTATTGATTAAAAAATGAGCTACAGAACTTCTTGACTAGAAATCAAGATGATGTGAGATAAAATATACATCCTCTATCCGATTTCACGTGCTGTCTGGGGTGCACTTCAAGAATTCTCTGATTTCACCCCACTACCAACAGCCCTAATTGGCCCTGAGAAGTGAAGGACCAGCAGCTTTGCCACATCTCTGTCCATGCTGTATTTCCCCCTGTCTCTTCCTCCTGCATCTCCTCCTGAGCACTCCTGGGGTGTAGGAGGGACTGTGCCCGAGATCTGTGTGACAGCTCTTGTGCAGCAGTGCCGGCACCCTGCATGGAAACTCCTTTCTGAATCATCTTCATATTCCTTGATTCGAGCGGGATCCTCATAAAAAGAGCCTGGCAAGTACGGTAGGATGAAGCCTCCTCCTCCACACACCTTTCATTTCTGTTTCAGAGGAACAGAAGTGAGGAATTATAAAGACATAACACAAATCTCTCTTTACTTTAGCCTTGATAAGTTCACATGACAACCTGAATGTTTTTTGATCTCCTGCTTTGTATGGAAACAGCTGGGCTTTGAAATTACACTGTAACTTCCAGCTTGAATAAGCTTATGAATAAGCAACTGTCACCAAATCCACCACTGAAAGCAAATTACCTGAGTGGCATTCCTTAGGGTCTTGAGTAAGGGAATGCTCCTGGACGATTTTCAGGTATGTCCTCATGAAGGCATCACTGAGTATCCGTAGCTACAGAACTCTTGAATAATCTTATTGGAACATCAGTTATGTTCTGCAAACGCTGAAATAAAAGTAGGTTAAAGAAAAGAAGCCAAAAAAGTTATCTCACTGAAAAATCTCTCACTGAATATCAGCTCTTGATGATTTTGCAATTCTCATTTCCATCTCTGGTTGAGTACAGACAATGTGCCATGTACAGGTATTGTCTCTGCAAAAAAATATGACTCCTTCAGGGGTTTAGCCACTTGTATCCTCTTTTAATTCATTGTTAGACAACATTTCAGGAATGCTAAGGCTTGACTTAAGTCTGATGCAAAAGGGTCATGGAGACTGTTAGCATAATTTAAAAACTATCATAATTTAAGTAAGCAAAAGGGAGCTACAGAAAGAGCTGCTACAAAAATCACCTTTTTCTAATTGCTTAAAATTATTTTTAAAACATATGAAATTCAAATACCTGAGTTTAGGCTGTTTAATTTACATCTCAATAGAAATTGTAACTGCAACATCAGACAGAAGTATTTAACACCACGATTGCCAGTCATTGTCATGCTACAGGTTGCAAGCTCTAATACAGACATAAGGAAACCAACAAAGCAGATGGTGCCAGATTAAGGAATTAATCCATGCAGACAAGCTCATATTTCCCTTCCTCTTTTCTATCTCATTCTACCTTTTCATTTTGACTCTCCTGAATTCAAGGTCTATTTTTTTCTGGTAATAAAGTCTTCAATGCTCTCTTTTTATACCTCTGGTGTATATACCGCTAAGCACATCTGTCAGGACATTATAATACAGGATAGAAGTAGACTTAGGTCTGCTATAAATCACCCCAGATCTATCAAACCAGTTAAAACTGCTAGAGAAATTTCAAGTCTCTGATACTCTAACCCTTCCATTTTAATATTTAGCTTCCCTTCATCCAAAATAATGAAACAGGATGTATCAGTATAACAAAAAAATCTGTATATGCGACCTGTAGAAAATAATTTATGCAAATTATAGTGG
Organism: Pardalotus punctatus; assembly: GCA_013400915.1. Classification (NCBI taxonomy): domain Eukaryota; kingdom Metazoa; phylum Chordata; class Aves; order Passeriformes; family Pardalotidae; genus Pardalotus; species Pardalotus punctatus. The sequence continues at coordinate 12,866 of VZTX01028424.1, forward strand.
ATTAAAGTTGTGTGCACTGGATCTACCTGACAGAGAAGTGAAGGAATTTGAATGACTGTATGTAATCAACCTTCACCAGGCCAGAACCCAGAAAGCAAGAGAGTCCCAGCTGAGCTGGCTCAAATTGCCTGCAATGCAGCAGTGTTTGCTGCTGCTGCCCCATTCAAGCGTTTACAACGTTCTTCTCCCCCACTTCTTTCTCTTTCTCATCCAGCCCCCCCCCCAAAAAACACACACCTTCCCTCCTTTCCCCTCATTTTATTTGCAGAGAATTAATAGGAAATTTTGCTTATGGGAAGCTAAGTAAGAAAATGGCCAAAGTCCTGTTTCCAAACTGGTTTGAGATCTAATCTGTGATTCTGGGTGACTGAGCAGCAGTTTTAGCTCTCTGCTATCCAGTCAGCACCTTACATCACCATGCTGATATCACAGCCATGTGAGTCAATTAACTTGAGCAGGTGAACTTTCTTCCCTCCTCCTTCTGCCCCCACAATCAACTCTTCAAGGCAGGATTTTGATTTTGTTGTATTTCAGTTATCTTCATCTGACATCCCGGGTACCGTGGTGTGATGCCTTTGTGGGAGGTCAAACAGCAGCAAAGAAGAAAATCAAAGAGAAAAGGGAAGAAGAAGATATGCTGAGGAACAGACTGCATTAATGGGTGTGCTTTAATTGTTCTTGGTGTGTGAGACTTTAAACTGAGGAAATGCTTGATATAATGCAGCTTTTTATGTAGTGAGAAGCAAATGAAGGATGAAGCCAGAGAGAGAGGTTGTGAATAAACAGCTTTCAAATGGTGCTGCCTGCAAAGCTGCTGCACTGACAAAGTGCACTGCTCCCTCACAAAAGCCTGGACGGATATAAAGATTATCAGAGTGTTTTTAAAGAAAATATTGAAAATAACAGAATTAGGTGTAGATTATGTAATGAAGGGATAAATATACGAGTACAGCTAAAAGGAAGGGAATAACTGTTTTTGTGAGATGAATTTTTAAGAGTACCTGTAGCAGGGTAAACACACAATAAAGATTTATAATGTCTGGGCAATGAGAGCTCTTCTCTGGCATTCATGAAATTTGAGTTCTTCTCCTTTGCCACTGAATGTATATATTTTTTTCCATTTAGACTATAAATGGGAATTGTCCCTTCGTACTTTCATATAACAACCTGCCCATTTTTGGCCAGCATGATTCTAGTACTGATATTCTACTCACAACATGGGCTTGGTCCACTCAATAACAGTAGCAAAACAAATTATTTCATATTTTTATACTTAGTTTGTTACTTATAGCATGTTTTCTTATTTTAAATCCCTTTTTAAAAAGACTTCCTTCAGAGTTTGGGATTTTTTTTACTGTTACGCTGACAGACTGCCTCTGCAACTGGAGTTGAATATTATACACGTCTCATTAAAGGAGAACAATATGTGAACAATGTGAAGTACATTTTGAAATTATACACCTATTTTTTCTTCTTTGGCACTTCAATATTTTGTGATTAAAACCTCTACAGAGAAGGCTGTCAGTTTTCCCCCACTTTAATTATAATCTTATGTTATTTTGAGCTCAGACACTTTCCCCACAATTCTCTTAGATCTCTCTCCTCACAATGATCACAGTCAGCGCCAAAGTCATTGTACTGGGAGTCTGTAGAGCAGCAAAACAATAATCCCACCATTTGCCCTCATTAAATATCTGCCTTTGGTGTTTTGGTTTTTTTTTTCCACTCCACTCACAGATGCAGAGGCCATCTGCACCGAGTTCCCCATGCTGGCTTTGACATAGCGGTCACAGTTTAAATGTGACCAAAAAAAAGGATTTAGGACAAACTGCACAAACCTCTCAGGACTCTAAGTAGTTCTCTGAAAAGACTGCCTTTAAATCCTTACTAAAGTGGCTTCAACTCTCCTGGGCCTGCAGGCTGAAGGTCACTTGGGTACATCCTGCTTGTACCAAATCCTCACCCTGATTTCTGTGTAGCAGGTAAGTCTAGAAGACGTTGGAAAAAATCCAGTGTATAACACAGGAGTCAGGATCTTGTCTTGGGTGCTTTCTTCTCTGCACATGTGTTAGGGATGAGCCTTCGATGTCCAGGCAGGAGAAATAAATCATCAGTCACTGCCTCATGACGGATGGGTCATTGAAAATTGCCAGAGGTAGAAGCATCAGGTCAGAGCTTATCGTGTCTCTGTACTTGTTCAGAATTAAAATGATATCAAATAGACTTATTCAGAATGGGTTTTTTACTCAAAAAAGGAATATTTTTTCTTTGGATGAGTCTCTCATGGAGGGAATGGGAAGGAGATGGGGTCCAACAACCCCAACTGTTACCATTAAACCTGTCCCTCCTTCAAGCTGAATGCAGGGGACAGGAATGATCCCACCCTTGATCTTTAGATATGGAAACTTTTCTACTGCAGCCAACAAATAACTAGCAATCATTCTGGGCAATAATGCTTAATGAATTGCCAAAAAAAAATTCATTAAAAGTGGTTTCAAGGAATGTAAAACAACTGTTAAATCCACACTCCAAAAAACACTGAATGTCTCCACATGGCCATTGAGCCTGATGCAGTCACAGAAGCTCTGTGCCTTTTGAAGTCAGCCTTCAGGTGAAGTGTGCCTTTGTGCTATTGAAACATCCCATTGTAAGCGTGCTTCAAATACAGAAATGATTCTTTTTCTGATTAGTAAGTCTTAAAAAGAAATGGGGCAGTTGGAGATGGTTTAAAGCATAGCAGAAGGCCGAGGAAAAACTAAATTTCATTTGACACTGTACCTCAGAGCCAAACCCTGCTCTGTACATAAAAGGAGGAGGAGGAGGAGAAAAAGATGAAGAAATATAAGATTTCAAAGTTCTTTGTCTCTTAGGAGCTCACTAAGAAGCTGTGAATAAGATTTTAAAAAAAAAATCTAAAAATTTTCCTTCCTACACTTACTGCATTCAGTCCTTTTAGTTGCTTTCTTTACACCCCATGTTGAGCTGTAGGTGACTCAAATAGTTTTGTGAGGGACACCCCATATGCAGCCACATTCAGGAACTCTGACTTTTGAAGAAGGATCCCAGAGTTTAGGCAGTGTTGGCTGCCTTGATAATGCTACTGCACTGCCTTTCAAATGGGGAAAGGATAATTTGCTGCAAGCCAGTGAGATTATTGCTCCACTGAAGATAAAAAGAGTTCCATCAGTTTATGCCTTCAGAAGATTTGGATCTATATCTCTGTGGCAGTAACTTCACAAACAATTTAGCTATGGCTTTTTGTTTCCAATCTCATGCCTTGTATTTCATAATTCTTCTGAAATAGTCTGAAAGTTTCTGAGAGTATAAGGCACAGTAGAGAGCTGGAGCACTCAGCATAAATTGTGCTCTCTCCTTTACCACAAGGCTGAATACAAAACACAGAATAGCTGTAAAGGGCTGGTGTGTGATATTAGAACCCTGGGGAACTTCAGACATATTTAGTGCATTTTCTGCACTAAAGGAGTGGGAGGGATAAGCACACTCCCGTCTGCCCCTCCACACTGCATCTTTCAAGTGCTGATACTTCAAATACTTCATGCACTTCTAAAACCCAATTGAAACACTCCAATTAAATCTAAACAGAAAGCGAAGCCAATAATGAAAGATTCTTATATGAAGGTATAAATTTGAAGATGGAGATCAGCCTTCAGTACATTTTCAGCTTGAGGTTTTCCATTCCACTCTTCACCACTCACAGAAGAAAAATCCTTCAAAGACAATAGGAATTAGTAGGCTTATGGCTGAACAGACATAGGAGCAATAGTATTTTTATTTAGAGAAATCTTTTCAAATGTCCACTGGAATTCAAGTCCCCATTGTGTGTGTCATTTGGTAGAATAGATGCAGACACAGTCAGGAATCCTAAATTCCCTTGAGTTCTGCCTTGTGGATGTAAATTACTTTGGAGGCAGTAGTATAATCAATTCCTGTTCAAATAGCCATTAATTGTCTCCAGACACTTCCTTGTTACAATATTCCTTAAGCAGCATTCTTTCTCTTTCTCTTTCCATACCTGGACATCTATCAATTCAGCCTATGCAACATCTCTGGCTGTCTTTAGTGCATTGGATTTAATTGATTCCAACACATTTTCTTAAATAATTCACTAGCCCAGGCATTTAGCTCTACCCTCAGCAAACACCTGGGCTAACCACGAGTTTCACCAGTGCCACTTTTCACTTCATTTTCCTAGAGATTAACAGCAGCATCTCATGATACTGGGCCTTGTATTAGAAAAGTTTCAATGGCAGGAGAGAGAGCAGATGAGACACCAGGTTTACACCAAGTCATGCAAATTATTACAGATGGATCATCTTTACCTCAACCCCATCATCTATGTAGCTCAGTTTAAGTAGCACATCCTCCATTTTTTATTGCATTAAAAAAACCACAAAAAAACAACCCCCCCCCCAACAACAACAAAAAAACCAAAAAAACACCAAAACTTTGTAGCCATGGTGAGCAGAAATTTCAAGGTTTCTAACCTTGGTTTGAAGTCTGAAAGCAGCTTATGTTCTTAGAGACTTTCTCAACAATCACTTCCCTTTACAAAGTTCAAGTGTCCCACCTGCTCCCTCAGCCTAAAGTCCTTCCATGGATCTCAATGGCCTCACCATGGATATTCAGTGTCACAGCACTTTGGCAAACTCCTGGCACTTATGAGTGCAAAATCCCTCTGTTATGGATTTTCTGCTCCTGATTTGGACTGCTCTGAAGAGAAATACTGCCCAAAGACAGAGCCAGGGCAGTTAATGTGCCACAGCCCCCAGCAGTTGCACCACACCCGCATTTTGTTTCTGAGGCGGAGCTGGCTCTCTCTGCCTGCTTCCAAACAGAGCCAGGACAAAGGCGCACCTGGCTCCTTGTCATTGTCCCCACCTGGAAATCCAAAGAGGTGGAAAAGAAGCCCCTGCTTGTCTCAGCAGTGTCACCAATGCCATGTGGAAGTGATGCTGAAAGCATGGCATTTTCCCAGGCCAGCAGCAATCCTCTGTGGATGTGTTGGTGAGCTGAGAGCTGCCCAGGGGTCTCCAGCCCATGCTCCTTTGCTCTCTGCTTTCCTTTCCCTCTGGCATTTTTATAAACAGCCATTTTTTTTCGGCTGCTGTCTGTCAGTTGTTGAAAGGGGGCCAGATGGAACCCTCCAGCTCATTTCTGATTTATGGCCCCGTGTGCAGCCCTGACCTCCTGAGCTTGTGCTCTGGATCTCCTGAGGATTTAATTCACTCACTCTCAGTAGTGAAGGAATGAGGGCCAAGGATTTGCATCCCAAACCATCCTAAGGTGTCTCCTAATCTTAATTATTGTGTGCTGCCTGGCATGATTTTGGCCTGGGTCTGCAAGTGCTCTCCCAAACACGGATTAAAGGGTAGCGTGGTTGGAGATATTTATTTTGTTTCCAAAGGAGGGAAGACAGTTCAGCCATCATGAGACACCGCTGGGTTTCAAGGACAGAGGACAGACTCTGTTATTTAACAGCACAGGCACAGCTTCAGACAAGCCCTGCAGAGGCTGGACAATGTGGTGCCATCATGTTTGCAGCTCCTGGCTCCTGCATTTCTTTCGTAACCTGCTTTGAGCAGCTCTGTGATCACAAGCTGGGTAGATGAGGTGAAGAGCATGGCAGGGTCACTGCATCCCAAGAGGGGCCACTGGGGTAAATTTCCCCTTGTACAACAGGTTACTCTCCTTTTCTGGCAGGGAGAATCTCAGTTTCACATTCTGCATCTCCTTGTTTGTGACCTGTCCTTGCCCTTGCAAGTCTGCTCAGAAATGTATCATCATCCTCATGTCAATGACATTCCCCTTTTCTGTGGCAGCCTGAACCCACATATTTGTTTATAAAAGCCACTTATTTCAATAATCAACTGTTTATCTGAATAGCTGTTTTCAAGATCAATGGTTTTACATGAATAAGGATGGTCCAAAGAGGTAAAAAACCTGAATTTTTTCAGGCTAAGAAAAAGACATTTTAAGAATATCACTGTAATGGTATGAAAATTTACCTGGTAAATTATTTTTTTTTTCCTGCAAACACAGTTGTGAAGGGATGCAGATTAGTGGGGTACTGGCCTGGGGGTGGGGTCTTCAGTTTTAATCTCTGTTTCTGATTTATATTGAGACATTGGCCTGGACCTTCACCACTTTATCTACCTCATCCACATCTTTGGGAAGGCTCTGACACTCACTAGCTGTATGTTCATTTTTTATCACAAGGTACTGACTTAAATGAAGCACAGATTTAATGCCTAAAAAATAAACAGTTCAAATTAGACAAGTCAGTCCTCAGCGAGGATATCCTACACAGAATCAAGTCTCAGATGATGTAAAAAGATCTAACTGGAAAGGCAGAAAAGAATAATATAAAGAAATGAGTGTCTCATTAATTAGGGAGGAAGATGACTTTACCGAGAGTTGTGGAAAAGCTTTCTTCTTCCTTGTGATTTGATAGAAATGATACACGCTTTCCATGGTGTTATTCTGCATTGCAGTTCACAGGGTTGTCAAATACTTTAATAATCTGGGAAATAACTTGCCTTGAGGGTGCAAGATGACACCCATTTCATGTCCTGACACAATGCAGTCTAGCCATCTACATGGTATAATGATGGAAGGTTACTGGTTTATTTATAAAAGCAGTAATGAACTCAAAAATAATGGTGTCATAATTGATTTAAAATTGCTCTATTAGAATGATTTATGCTCATTATACAAGCTCAAATTGGTTTGAGGGTTCACAGTCACTGTCTTTTGTCTGATTTTAAAACACATTTAAAAATACCTTAAAGCAGAAAATTAATTGAGTAGGTACAGAATACAAAAGCAGTCTTGAAATAGAAGTAAATTTTCTTCTAGCAATTTAAATATATAATTCAAGAGACATGGGAGAAAAAAAAGCAAAATTTTATTGTTTATCTGCAATTTATAGTTTCAGATGCTGAATAAAAATGGAAAAAAATCTTTCCTCTCTTTGTAACAAAAATAATATTTCATGGTGATGGGGAAAGAAAGGACTAATTTTTCAAGTACAGGTGACATTTTTTCAAAGGAAGACCATGTTTCATTTCAAAATAGCACAGGAGCTGCAGCACTGGTCTGAGATGTGTCTGGACGTGGGACTTAGCGAGATGCTCTGGTGCTCCTCAGCAGTTGGCTGCCCCAAGAAAGCCTTTCTCCAAAAGTCTCCTTTCTGTTTCACAGCGTGGGGTTTTACAACAGCTGAACCGCTCATGAAATTAAATTATTTTTCTTATCTTTCCCAAGGCAACACCCTAAGAGGATTTCTGAAAGTAAATCCAGCCTTCATTACATCCTGTTCTTTGCTAGACAATCTGGGCGTAATTCTGCTCTTGATTTCACCAGTGGAAATGAAATGACTCTGAATAGGAATGGGTTTAGTGGAGGCTAACATTCAAACTGCAGGTTTTTTGTACTATTGTAAAGGAGGCAAGTCTTCAATCACCCCAAATTTCCTTTGAATAGCAGTCCTGCTGCAGCTGAGTGTCAGCTGGAGATTGAGCTACCCAGGGAAAACACCAGGAAAACCAATACCGTCTGCTGTGCTCTGAGGGGTGTTTTCCTTTAGGAAGGCCAAACCCAGGTCAGGAGAAATCCATACAATAGCAAATAGTAAGAATTTTCAAACAGTCATGCTCACACGTATTTGTAAGAGTTGTGTCAATGGGTCACCAGGTTACAGAACCCAAATTTGTATTTTGTATATGAAAACCCACCTATAACGCAATACTCTCAATGAGTAGGTATGGCAATGATTGTCCTTAAATGAAAGTTAGATGCAATTAAAATGAAAACAAAGAAGCCTGGGAGTCCAAGTGGCCTTCTCTAGAACTAAAAGACAGTGCTTTTACTAATGATATAATGATAGAATAAATCCAAGGGGTGGAATGGCTCACCAAATTACATAGCACATGTAAACATCATATGTTCAGGAAATGCCACTTTACTAAAGAGGATACAAAAAAATTGCTTTTATTGAAGTATGCAAATTCTGGTGAAAGAAAAAAAAATTTAAGAATTCCTCCCTTTCTTGAAATGTGTGGGATAATTCACTATTAAGCACAGCATATGTTACAATACTCTCCAGATGTTCATTGTGAGGAAGGTGTTGCTGAAGAGATTAAAATGGATTCCATGAGACTTTTTGTCAATTCTCTAACGAGTCTCCAGCTGCAGATATTTTTAGCTGCTAAATACAGATCCATGAACTGGGCTAAGAAAAAAAAAAAATCTTCAAATCCAAATCAGTCATTAATCTTACTCTGATTCTGTTGTGTGCTAGATCACATCAATGAAACACTGAGGAGCAGGTAGTGAGTAGTTTTTTCTAGAGTAGGTTCTCAAGGTAGACCCTAAGCTTTTAGGCAAAAAAGGCCACTTTCAACATTGAATTTAATCTGTATTTTTTTTTATCGTTTAAATTTGAAAATTTCCCGAGATTGTCACATTTTTAATGCACATGGCCCAATCAGGAAGTCATAAAGGGCATATGCTCAAAAAATTCACTTTACAAATATCAACTGTCAAATGCAACAGAACATATTATATAAAATTTGGCCTGATAGAAAAAAAAAAGGTTTTCTTCCCTGTTATATTTAAAGGAAAGGTAGGAAAACAGTGACCTTTGTAATGGGGCAAAGTAATGGCCCAATGATAGAAGAAATTTGGAAATACAGTTTAATAATCACTGTCAGTGGGGAAAAGGAGTTACCCAAACCTGCCTGACCTCGGTCTGAGAACCAGACATAATCATCTCTGATGTCAAACCATCTCTTTCCCACGTTGGGAAGCTCAGGCTGTTCAGAAAATTCTGTTTTACTGAATCTCTTTCCAGAAAAGACAGAAAATGAGGTGTGAGTGTCTTGCTGTCAGACCCGTGGTGCCTCCTCTTTCATGGCTGAATCCATCCCCAGCTTAGATCCACATCCTCCACCTTCCATGGAGCTGTCAGGGGATTTTGCTCACATTGGAGTTCCATGAACCATTCATCAAAGCCATTGAGCAGCATTCTGCTGTTGTGGGCATGGCAGAGAACTCCTGAGAAAGCACAGGAAGGAGTAGCTGGAACTAGGTGATATTTTTCCCTGTTTTATAAAATTTTTGTGTGCAAAAAGTGTGTTGTTGTTACCAGGTGAAAATTAGTTTGTGTTCCTATTGATGCCAGCTGCTGCTCAGACCATGAATAATGGACCCAGTGGCATCTCTGTTTGTGCCTTCTAATGCAAATGGAATATAATTCAGGAAAAAATTTGCATTTTATATGTTTCTTTAGTTCACCTCTAAGTGTTACACAAACATACTGAAATTATCAGATTGTTCCTACAAACGTAGCCTGGTATCTCAGTATAATTCTTAATGTTTCATTTGGTCTGTTCTGTAATTTCATTAGGAAAAAAAAAATCCCAACTAATATAAATATAATCATTACGAAAAGTAAAATAGTAATCCTTTTAAAAATCCAATCTACTCTTTAATCGAGCAGCACAACTTTCCCCATATTTCACTTCCAACTTCTTTTAGTGGTATCAGATTTCCTTTTTTTTGGCTTATAGTTAATGGTAATGACTTTGGACAATGGACAATCTTTTGCATGGCCTTTTAAAATATTGAGATAAATTCAGAGTTGTAAAGTTCAGATTTTTGACTGTGAGGTTTGTGATTTAGAATACAGATTTTTTTTCCTCCCCAGTGTAACTGAATAGAACCCTGCTTAGATTTTTTTTGGTAGACAGCAGACAGCCAAGTGTCACTAGGAGCAAGACGACAGTAATTGGACTATGAAGAGAGACACTGATACTGCTGCCCTTTATTCTGAGGGAATGGAGACTCCTGGGAATAATTTATCCTGAGGTCAGCTAAGCAAATTTTCATTCAGCTGACATCTTATCTTCCAGATCCTTCTCCTTGAAAAAGGCAGGTTCAATCAGGTAATGAAATCATATTTTCAGCAGAAGATCTGTAAGTGTCAGGCTCATTCTAGCACAAAACCCTGAAGATATCCATGAGTAGTTTGGGTTTATTTCCAAGCTATTTTAAGGAGACACAAAATGTATCTCAGGCCTTGCAGCTCTAGTAATTCCAGTCCATTTTATGCATTGTCTTCAATCTCATTTTATGACACTGAGCCTAAAATAGGATCCGTGTGAGTGAAAACTATGAGTTTGCCTGAAGTCCTCCATGATCTACTGGGAGATCCCAAAGGGAAAAGTGGCTGTGGGATGGAGCTTGGATCTTAGTGAATCTCACCAGCAATGTAAAATGCTGCTGGTATTTTGTGGCACGCAATGAAAACCAGAGCCCTCGCAGCTGGAACAAGGAGATGTCACCCCAGTGCCAGGTGCACAAGCTACATAAAAGCATTCCAACTGATGTCTAATTGGCTGGTAAAAATATGAAGCAGACACAGCAGTAAAGGGAAAAGGGAATTTACCTCGGTTTAATAGGATCCTAGGTGCTCAGCTCATCAAAGGTGGAAACACACTGAGAGGCAAGAAGCCCTGTACAACATGTACCAAATTTTTATGGACCTCACAGAATTAGCCTATCTACCTCAAATCCCCCAATAAGAAACTTAATAAATGAAGTAATTGTCCCCCTATTCTAATTACTGTCTCCCGCCCCCGAGTTGAGACTACAGCCTAGTTTACAAAAACATGTTCCAGAGAGAAGGCTCTGTTCAAGTTTGGAGCCTCTGGTTCTGAGGTAGTAAAAATGTTTGGTCTTCACTTTGCAAGACCCCAAACTAAGCTAAATATCAGACTACAAGAGTTATAGACGTGGGGCTAAAGTACAAGGAGTGTTTGTGAAGGGTAGCAGGGAAGGGAAAGGATATAAAAATGTATAAAAAGGGTATAAAAAGAAAACACAAAAATCACTGGCATCACAACCTTTACTCAGGTAAGGTCAAACTTACCTGGGAAAGTTTTAATTAAATTTGAGTTTCCTGCAACTGAACAAACTTGAGTTTCCTGCTAAACTTGAGTTTCCTAATATTGAACTAACTTAAACTTGAGTTTCCTGCTATTGAACCAACCTCCTTCCCCACAGTCATGGCTGGGGCCTCTTCAGCTGCGCTGAAAATAGTCCTGCAGCCCAACAGGAAGGGGGCGGCAGCTCTAACCCTCACCCACCTAAGTAAATACTCTTACACATCCAAGGACATTTGGAGGGTTTGGTTATATTTCTAATTCTTGGAAGTCGGAGCTAAAGCTCAAAACTCTCTGTTTGAGGTTTGTCCATCATTCCCACAGCTTGATCCCTAGGAGGAGAAAAGCTTTATACTGAGGTTCGTTGTTTAGTCGCATTTATTTTGGTGCTGTCAGAAACACTGCACCAAAAATAGCGCATGTAAAAATACCTTTCAACTCTCCAAAACTATTCTCTCTTCTTGACTTTTAAATGCTTTATATCACAACTGACTTATTTTCAATTTAATTTTACAAGTCTCACATTGAAAGTAGCTGTGCATGTTTAACATTATTGTAAATTTCCAAGTTGCTACTTGAAAAATACCCTGGTACTGGAGTAGAACTGCAAGGCTTTTGAATTTTCCATGGCACTAAATATTGCATTGAAACATTTAAATAAATCATGATAATGTTAAACATTCCCAGTCATACATAAAAGGGTTTTTTTTCCTTCCTTCCTTCCTTCCTTCCTTCCTTCCTTCCTTCCTTTCTTTCTTTCTTTCTTTCTTTCTTTCTTTCTTTCTTTCTTTCTTTCTTTCTTTCTTTCTTTCTTTCTTTCTTTCTTTCTTTCTT
>VZTX01028424.1:24811-50909 GCA_013400915.1 Pardalotus punctatus
CTTCCTTCCTTCCTTCCTTCCTTCCTTCCTTCCTTCCTTCCTTCCTGTTCTTTACTAGCTTGTTAATACTTTATTTCTGTGTACAAAGGAGGCAACCTCAGCCCACCTGCAGGTATGTTGTTTGATTAGCAGGTGAGGGATGAACAAGTTTTTCATCTGCTTCAAACAACAACTTCCCTTTTCCACACATAAATGCCATTGAAAAACCTTCTCAAGTTTTCTGCTTGAAATGCTGCTTAAATAAAAATAAGTTGGAAAACTGCCTCCTTACAGAGTATAGCTTGAGGGAATGCAGTGGGAATCTCACTGAATCGTTACTGGTGATTGCAAAGCATGAGCTATTGACAGAAAAACTAACAGCTGTTTAAAAATGTTATTTTAGAGATTAGTGCAAAAATGCAGGTATAATACAGGCATTTTGTAAACACCTGCAGCTATAGAAAAGAGGTGTTATTCAAATATTGTTTAAAATACTCATTTAGCCACTTAACACCCAGGGCTTGTAATTTATTTAAGAGCTAAGTGGTATGTGTGTTTTAGACCTTCTTCATTAACACAGGCTGCTAATAAGAAGTTATGTTTTTGCATCAGTAGTTCTCAGTTATTAGCAGTGGAAAGCAGGGAGGCAGATGGCTGTGAGTGATCATCTGTTACCTGAAAATCATCCTTTTATTAAAAACTTAGAGATAAAACTACAAGATTTTAAAAATACATTAACATTTGCTAACAAGCTAGAAAGTTATGTTACATAAGTACATCTTTACTTAAGGATAATAAAACAAATATCTCTGTCATTAGCATTTTAATTATTAGTTCTTAAAATTATTTTAGTACTTTAAGTTCCTGAAGACAGCTGTTAAATTGATTATCTGCAAATTTACACACAACATCTGAAAATAGCATCTTCCTAAGAAGATACTCTTAGCAATTCTGAATTATAATGTTAATGGGATTAGATTGGATTGTTATTAATCACAAACTATTCAGACTTTAAAGTGTGCTTCCAACACCTGCTTGGAAATTCTGTTTCTTGGAATTCAATGTTATTCTTGCCTTGCAAATTCTGATGTTCTATGGCCCTGAAATCCATGTTCTCCCTGCCTGGTTCCGAGCTTCAGCTGCATTCTGCAGTGTCAGGTTTGCAAAGAAAGCCCACAGAACATGAGTACACTGAATCCATTAACAGAAATCCCCAAATTTATTGCTCCCATCTTTCTGAACTCTGTTTGACAGAAGGGAAAAGCAGATCCATAGTCTGATTCCCAGAGGGTTTCACCATGCATGGCACAAATGAGCTTGGCAGACATTCAATTTATATTGAAATAAAGGGCTTTGGTACAGACTCTCATAAATTATTGGCATAAAGAAGAATGTGCTGTTGCATATTCTGGGTTAGTGTGGGCCAGCCTTCAGGTAATCCTCAAATAGCAGAGCAGGCACACTTCTAGGCATACAGACCTCCGTTTACCCAGAAATCATAAAATGTGCTAATTTTTTGAGGCTTTCTCTAGAGCAGCACAAAGGGGATCCTCACATCCTCTCTCCCCTGGGGTCTCTCCTGTGACTCTCTTTTCTCTGCCTTCTTTAGTCACTCACGAAAAACAGATGTTTGAGACTGGTAAATCCTTAGAGGATAAGGGCCTTCCTAAGTGGGTTTGTTTCTCATGGGACACTTCAGGCAGTACAAAAATGTTGTCATTGTTGTCAAAAATGTTTTTCAAAACCCTAGAAAGTGGGAGAGAGAAAAAACAGATCAATATTTTCTTCTTTTTTGTATTTATTTTTTCTTCTTCTTCTGGTCAACATAAATGAGAAAGAATTCAGTCACTGTATGTGTATGTGAAATATGAATGCAGGACGTTGATGTGAACAGCCTGGTCAGAAGGGAGACTTACTGAACAGAGAAAAGTCTGGCAACCTGGGGGCTCTGCATCTGGAAACATAGCTTGGGAACCAGAAACATCCTTGGAAAGTGCTGCTGGGCTTCTTTGGAGTGCAGCTGGGCTATCTGGAAACTGGACATCCTGAGGTATTACCAAAAAACCGCAAATGCAAGGAACGGTAGTGGCAACTTAACACTTGAAAAAGGGGAATCAGTGAAAATCAGGTGGGGCTGAAAGAAAAGGAAACATCATCTGTTGGCTGTTAGAGGTGAAAATGAAATTGCAGCACATATTGGTTGCTTGACATGATGGTGTCCTGCACCCTCTTATGTCTCTGATGTAAAAAGGACTTAATTTTCATCCACAATGAACTATCTCTCTGTGAGGACTTCTCATGCTGTATGTACTCCATTACCAAACGGGTTACATTCTCCACTTGAGCTTTTCTGCAGATCTTGGACTGTCACTGGGGACACCTGTGTGACCCCAGATGGTGCCATGGCTTATCCTTGAAGGGACTCTGTCCTCTGACTCATTTCCCTCTGCACCCATGGTTGCGGTTGGTTTGCTTCTGGGATGGTTGCATCCCTCTCTGGGATATATGTTTGCAGTAATCTACACTAAAATAGAGAAATTCAGAGGACAGAATCCTCTGTGTCCCCATCTGTTATGGAATCCTGTGTACTCAGGGTCATGATTTCCACACACCTGAATGTTGGGTAATCCTTTAGTTCATGACAGATGTTATTTGTCACAATTTTGGGGGAAGGAATGGAGGGAAAATTAAGCAAATAAAATTAAGTTAGGGAAATATAATCCTTTTATTCGCTGTTGGGGTGGTTTTTTGCTTGCTTGTTTGTTGTTTTGGGTTTTTTGGTTTTTGTTGTTTGTTTTTTTTTCTTGGAGGAGGAAGAGGAAACAGACAATATAGAAGTTGCTACTGATCTTTTTGAAATGCCCATTATATGATCATAAAGCTACTTTCTATTCCTGCTGATTATATTATTCTAATAATCTCACATATTATATTAAAAGAATTGGGAGGAGGATATTTTAAAGACTGCAATCTAGAAAAGATAAAGATAATTTCTAAATACTTTAGATGTGATCCTAGATGTTGTTATAGAAAATATATCCTCTGTGAATAAGCTACAGGTTGCTCTCTGTCAATGAAACAGTTCAATATTTCACTTTTTAACTGCATTCCTATTTTATGGTGAGTTTCAGAACAAGGGCTTTCCTTGCTCTGCACAGGGCTATGTAGTGGATTTAATTCCCATTTCAGCAGATCTGACTGGGCCTGAACAGGGAACACACGGAGTTAACATGAAAGGACCTTGTGGCTTTCTGTGACACAGCTTGGCACAGCCTGGGGCTCTCTGTGCAGGATGCTCTTCCCGTGCCCTGGTGCCTGCAGGACACCCCCAACACACACAACCCACAGGATCTGCCTCACTGAGTCTCACAAAACCCTTTCCAGCCCAAAACTCTTGTCTGTGGAGCCCCAAAGGCCTCCAGATGGTTGTTATTGTCCCAAAGGTCAAACACAGACAGAAGCCTGAAGTGGCTTTTCCTGCTCTCAGGGCATTGAGCAGCCTGGCACTGACCCAAGCAGCCCTGGTGGAAATTGGTTCATGTGTTAGAAATGTGTAGAGGGCTGACCTGTGGCTGAATGCATGGTGGTGCTTTGGTCTTCTGGGGCCTTATTCCAGAATCACTGCATTCATCATGACTCTATTAAATTCAAAAGACTTTGAATCAGGCCTTATATTCATATTTTTAACCTAGAGCTCTTTGGCATTTTAAACAGCATCATTATGTTTCTCATTTTATTCCTTGACACTGGTAGAATTATTTCTGCTGAGCTTTGTCAAAAATGTATTAAACCTCCAGTTAATATACCTCTGCACCAAGGCTGCCTGGTTTAGGAGGTCACATGCATTCTTTCCTTGGAAAACAGTTTGGTAAAGTAGTTCTTCATGTTGAAAGCCTTCAGAAATTAATAACTGAGGCTGCTGTGAGATTATGAATTTACACAACACTTTTTTCCTCCATATGTGTGCAGAGATTGCCTGCTTGACCTATACAGGGAGCCTGGGGGGTTTCTTGGTTCAGATTTTAGAAAAAAAATGCTTAGTTGTGTTGTGAACTGGTGATTTGCATCACTTGAAGAATCACTACCAAATGTACTCGCAAAGGTGTGTTTAATATGACATTGTAAAAGTGCAACAGAATGGTTTGGGTTGGAAAGGACCATAAAGATCCTTCAGTTCCATCCCCCTGCCATGGGCAGGGACACCTTCCACTATCCCAGGCTGCTCTAAGCCCCATCCAACCTTGAACTCAGGGATGGGGCACCCACAGCTTCTCTGGGCAACCTAAATCCACTCTCACAGGGAAGAATTTCTTCCCAATAACTAAGCAGATATTAGGATATTCTTCCCAATATCTATTTCTTCCTAGCATCTTCCCAATTTCTTCCCAATATTCCCTAGGGAATGCTAAGTATCATTAGGCGGTAAGAAGCTGAATCCCAAAGATCTCCTGCTGGTACAAAGTCAGTTCCTTATATGTTGGAGTGGTTTCTACCATCTCAGAGAATCCGAGAAGTCCCACTCCAGCAGAAGCACGCTGTGGGACAGTTAAAACCCCCTGGTGTTTCTTGTATGGTTTGTCCCAAAACCATGGTAACCTTTGTATGTTAATCCTCCTAGGCTGGTTGGTTTCAACATGATCCCTCGCTCCTCCCCTCCCTTCTCCCCATTGCACTGTTGTATCTCCCCACCCTCTCTCCAACCCTATTGGCCCAAAAGGCTGTATCCCTGTGCCCCCAGCCTCCCCCTTCCTCTTGCGCCTCTGGACTCATTCAAGAATAAAACCATCAGAATTCTACGCGATTGAGCCCTCTGGCATTCGCCATCCTGAGGAAGCGTGAGCTATCTGGCTCTCAGGTGTGTGTGTTTGTGCTTTCCAGCAGCACGGGTGAGGAAAAAAAAGTCTCCTTTCACGGTACCAGACTGTACTGGCTGAGGTGGTCCAATATCAGAGACCCGCTCGGAACACGCAGGGACCTATTCCACCCCACCATTGCCCAAACGCGACACTCATCAGAGGCAGTGATGCACTGTCTGACGCTTATTTCCATGGGCTGACTTTTTCAAAGATATGACCCAGAGCAGTAGGTCCCATTTGACATTTTACTGCGTACCATGACCCTTCAAGGTCATGCTGTAAAAAAAATGCCCAGAAGAAGGTGAAAGCTGCCCTTTTTGGCAACCCATCTCTTCCTTCTGCAGGTCCTTCCCCTGAGGTTGGCACAGGGAGCTCTGCAGCTCAGGGCAGGCTTTGCTGGGCTCTCTGCCTTGGCTTCGGAGCAAACCCGCCCCTGAACAAAGCACATGCTCTGAAATCCAAAATATCTCAGCACTGCAACAATAATTCAGGTCTAATACAGTGCCACTTTGCTCATTTAAAAATGGGAAATCAACATCAAATATGAAAGCAATCTAGTCCCATCATGATGCTAAATACTGTTGTAGCTGGATTAAATAAATCTTAATTAAGATGCTCAGTATATATTTTCATTTATTGCCTTCCTTCCTCTCTTTTCAGCCCCTCCCCACAACCAAGGATCTGACTAGAATAGAGTGAAAAACCATAAAAATTAAAGACATGGGGGAAAATACACAAAAACTAAACATGTACATCTTTCCAGCCAGTTAAATATCAAGAGTGTGTTTTCCTCATAAATGTAGCACATTTATTTGTGTGTGTATGTTTGCACATATGCGTATATAAAAATATATATGAATATAAGCATATAAAGAAAGGATGAACACATTCAAACATATTCTTTGCAGCTTATGGGGCAGAAAAATCTATAAAGCTTCAAATGACCATCTTCTGCAGTTCAATTTCCTTTGTAATGAGAACTAACACCACAGAAGTATGTACATTGTTCAATTTAATGTGGTCAATGAAAATTTATATCCCTCCTCTGATTTTATTCTGAATTATATTATTGCAGAAAATGAGCAGAGCATGTATGATTCGAAGGGAAAATAATCAGTTTTCATTTCCTATTGGCTTAGGGATACGAATGAGCAAGCTTGAAAGAGAAATATCTTTTGCAGGGCAATATTTTGTAAAGAGGCTTCTTGGAGACCTGAGTCACTTAAAATGATTCCAGCAGAGCGTTGAGGGCTAATTTCCAAGTCAGAAGCATAAATGGGTATTTACACTCCTGCAAGAAGTGGCTGTTGTTCCCAGCCGTGGACGTGACATTTCAGCCGCAGCAGCCCAAACCACAGGTAGAGGGTTGTGTTCTTTGAATACAAATAGACTCAGGTTTTGCCTAAGTTGGAATGAAAAAGTGTATTTTCATTCATGGTATGCTCTTTTACCCCTCCACACCACGGGCACAGACACTGCACCCCCAGATCTGTATTCTTTTAAGAGAGGGAAATTGAGGAACCTGGCAGTGGCAGGGCTGGGAATAATCATGGGCGAAAGACCCGGTTCTTGTCACCTCCCTTTTTGCAGCTCCAGGATCGGGGCGATGGCACCGAGTTTCCCAACGGAGAGAGGGTTTGAAAACAGAGGGATTAAAGATGCAAAATGACTTTCGTAATGTGTGGGTAAAGTATTGCTGGTGGGCGAGTCACCTGTGGATAACGCCTGATATCCCAGGGAATGTTAAGTGGGATTAGACACCTCAGAAACTGACTCCCAACAAAGTCTTCATGGTGCTTTATATCTTTGTGAGGGACATTCCAGCTGATTGCCCCTGCACAAATATATTTATATGTCTTCAGCCAGTGAGCTGAATCCAACCAAACTGACTAAAAGACTTGGGAAAAAATTATATTAATTAAATGCAATATAGGATCTTCCTCCAGACATGTGGTATCTGCAACCAGTGTATATGAATTAATTATGAACTATCTTGAATAAATGTTCTTAAGGGAAAAACTTGCTGTGAAATGATAGCAAGTGAGTCAAAATTATACAGATATCAAGATTCTTTCTGTTTGCTTCTCTGCAAGTGTATGTTCTCCACTATAAATACATTTATAATCTTTCATTAACTATTTAATAAGGTTTTGGTTTTTTTTTCATATTTGTAGCATTTTGCCATCTTTTTCTTCCAAAAGTGGGTACAGGCAGCCTTAGAGTGAGGTTAACATGGAACCAGATATTATATATTTGGGCCACTAAGGCCAAAAGAAGTTGAATTTTGTGGCTGTATCTCTTTGCATATCAATCAACTCAGGCACTACTGTGCTGTGATCCATTATGCAAAGTAAACAAACAAAATATGTTTTCATTAACGGCTTTGAAGTCCTTGATGAAAGGAATGATCTGAAAGAAGGTATTGTTGATTCCATAATGAAAAAATCAGGACACTTCATGTACATTATTTTTCAAGAGTGTTGAAGTGCTAATTGAAGTTGCAGTGATGATTTTTTTTTTAAGCAAACTGAGGAAGCACATGTTTATTTTCCCAGCTGTACCAATTAATGGTGTCTGGTGGCACTTTTTATTCCCCAAAATATTCCCTCTGTTTTCCAGGGGAGTGCGGGTCTCCTGTATCTTCTGTCTCACATCTTTCTGCCTCGTGGGGATGGTTTTTCAGAAACTGTGATCAGTGCAGCCAGAAGGTTATGCAGGTGCCTCCAAAGAAAAGAGCTGAGTTTCAACAATTGATCAGACTCTCTTCATCCCATCTTCCTACATTTACTGGATTTCCATTGAGCTCCTTAGTGCGTGTTTTAGTTGCCCACACCTACTTCCCCTTTTTTAAACTCTGGGCATCCTTTAAAACTTCCAAGTGCCCTTAAGGGCATCTTTCTTCTGTAGGTCCTGAGGGCAACTCAGAGAGTGTTAGAAATCCAGGTTTTGGCAATTGAACCCCAGTCTGGGTCACTAGCTGCCCTCTGTGTTGCTATAGCATGTGGAAGGCAGAGTTCTGGTGGTCCCCAGTGTGAGAAAACAGGCAAACAACTGCATAGCTAAACCATTTCCACCTCTGGAAATAGATGCAGGGTGTGGAAATTTGCATTAAAAAGCACTGAAAACTATTTACATTTACAGTAAGTCCCACAGGTTTGCTACCACAGAAGGGTTTTGCTCCCTAAACATTTATTAAATGCATAGAAACCAATGAAAGAAATTGCAAATAAGGTTTGTAATGCAACTTTAATATACATTTAACAACTCAGTTGTGAAAATCATCCACCTACAACGCCAGAATAACGGATGCTATAAAGAATATGTAAGTACAATGGGAATAATAGAGTTTAGCTGGGCTGTTTTGTTCTTACTGTGAAGAACACGTAGAGTGACTCATCCCTAATCCTATTTCTAATAAATTTTTAAAATTTTGAGTCAAGCAGAGTGCCATCCACTTCTCCACTTGATCACATTGTCTTTGACTCTAACTGGAGTTTGATTTGTGTGTGTCTCTTAAGCCCAGACTGCAAAAGCTTCATGTTTAAACCCTCTCTGTAGAGGACTCTTTCACATCCTCTAAAATCACCCCTGCCATAATGCTGAAAGAAAATTGTCATCTGAAACCCACAGGGCAGGAGAGAAACTATGATTACTGCCACTGGGTGGCATCTGAAGTGCCTACACACCCAGGTTCTGCTAAATAGCTCAGCATCTTTGCTGGATTTTGTCAGATGCATCTCCATTTATTTTCTTTTTGTTTGTTTCTTAATTTTTGTGGGGGTCTTTATATTTTTCTTTAGCGTGTTTTTTTTTTGTTTTGGTTTGGTTTGTTTGTTTGTTTGTTTTGGTTTGGTTTTGGTTTTGGTTTTGGTTTTGGTTTTGGTTTTAGTTTTTTTTTTTAACCCATGGGTTCATGTGTGGAGCTGCTATGGTGCTTCTCTCTTTGCAGAGCTTTTAACAGAACCAGTCTCTGACCTGTCTGTGGCCCTTGCCTATCTCGGGCTGCCAACACAACTGAAATAGAAATGTCTCCCTTAAAAAGGTCAGTCAAAAACAGGAAAAAAAAAGCTGAGTTCTGGGTCTTGCACAGAAGGCAAGTAGGGCTTGACTAACACAACAGATGCTTCACTACTCATTTCTAAAAAGGCTCGTGGTGCAGTTTATTTCACCCCAGAAGGAATCAGTACAGCCAAGAAAATACTAATCTCAAAACAAAACCCTGACAGAGAATCCAACAGAGAAAAGCACCTTGGAAGGAAAGTAAATGCAACATAAAAGCTCCTGAAACTTGATAGCGTGTTTTAAGCTCACCAGAAGTCAGTAAATAAATAAAAAAATGAGAGGTGAAAAACAGATTGGAGAAGTGTTTATTTTCCCCAAGGAGAACTTGAACATCCACTGGAGACCAGGGAAGAGTGTTAATGAAGCAAGTAGCATCAGGGGAGCTGCTTGACTTAATACAGTCCTTCATTTTATTTATGAAGAACTGATTTTTCAATCACAATGCCTGATGTGGGCTTACAAAAAGCAACCATGGGGTGAAGAGAAGAAAACTACAGGGACTCCCACCTTGTCACAGGCTTCTACTGGACCTGTTAGTGATTTTATTAGAAATGTGCTTGGGAAGCTCTGTCAGGATTCAGCTCAAACATGGGTTCCAGCTTTGAAAGCAAGGCTGAAAATTGCACAGACCAACCTATCTTCACTGTTCATGACATCACAGAATTTCTATTCAGGACATTGAAAATTGAAAGGAGGGGGAAAAAGCCATGGCTGCAGAACCATGGCCGTTTGTTTCTGTATTTGTCAATTAAACAGGCCAGGACTTTTTCTTCTTTCCTGAAGACAAGTGGCGTGGCACATCTGCTCCTTCCTCTCCTCCCAGGAGGTGGAAGCTTTGCTCTTACTACATATTAGGTATAATCTCTGTCCCCTTTCACCTCTTCTTATCAGGCATTCCTAAGAATACTAATTAAATGGTAATTAAAGCCATGTCTTTGGCCACAAAAAGTTTTGATGTTGCCACACAGAGTCAGGACTCCAGAAGGGAAATTATCAAAAGGGTTTTAATGCGCCGTGGGGCCCTGGTGTGTGACTTGATGTTTCCTTGCTGGGAGCTGCTGTGGCACAAGGGCACAGCTGAGTGCCCTGAAAACCAAACAAAAGGAAATGTTTTGCCAAGGAACTTTTGCAAAAGGACAGATGGTCTGGAGCAAGTGGTTCACTGTAGAGAATTGATATCACTCCCTTCATGATTGGTAATAAAACTATTTTACCTTTGGGGATGAATTCTTACAAGAAAGTACTTGGTTTGAGTTTCTATCAGAAAAGAAAAGATTTTGTCTATCAATCTAGATAGTGTTACTGGTTGTGTCATTGTAAATAAGCTCTTGCATCCCTAAAAGCCTTATGTGCACTGGGAATTTGAATAAAAGACCATTCCCAAAGCTCAAAACAATTGCCAGACTGACAGGTTAGGAGGGAAAATGTGACAAGCCCTTCAGTCAGGTGAATTCTCACAAGAAATCCCCTCAAAAATCCAGGCAAAAATCCGGCCTTAGCTGATAAAAGATAGGAAGGAACTAACAAAAATATGGAGCCAACATCTAGAAGTCATTGCATACATTTATATATGGAATTTGATGTAAAAAGAAAATACAAAGTTGATGAAAGTGAATATAAATAGCAACCTTACCATGTAGATGATCAGTGAGGAAACTTGAGAGAAACATTTGGCCATATATGACCAAAAATAAGTTGTATTAGCAGCCCTAACACTCAGATTTATTAGAGGACACAAAAAGAAGTAATGGAAAAGGAAAAACAAGGCACAGAACACACTGAAGACTGATGATGGATGAAATCCATAAGATAAATTAAATACACTCACCTCTGTTCAAATGGAGGACGATGTAAGTTGGCAGAGAATAAAACTTCATGTTTCCTGAATCAATTGTTCGAGGGAATATGAGCCCACAAGTGCTGTAGAAAACAGGTTCGATTTAATCACTCATCTAAAAAGTACATTACCCTGGAAACCCTGTATGTTGGGAAAGAGGGAGATCAGGGAACTAGAAAGGTCAATCCAGAGGAAAAAGAATGGATTTTACCGTCAGGAAACGGGATTTCTATGTAGTGCTTGTCAGTGTGCCATTGTGAAATATAGGTGTTGTCACACAGGTTTTCATTGTTTGTTTAGTAATGTAGACTTTTAACTAGCCAGTTAAGGAAAAACCTGTTCTTTCCAATATCAGGCTGTGATTTATTTTCTGCACGTGTGGGGAAATCCCAGCGTACATAACTGCTGGTGGAATGAGTTGCCAGACTAGGAAAAAATATCTGTTTTTCTCTATTTGTATTTCATTTGGAATGCTGCAAATCAGTCCTCGCCTTGCCTTCCAAACCCCATGCATTTTTAACACCTCAGCGCAGGTACCAGGGACTGTGTGGGAAAGTTCATTGTCACACTCAAGCACATTATTTTTTCCTTCTTTCGCAGCTGGAAATGACATTTGTTCAGGCTGCTCCCCAGGTGAACCCAGGCACCTTTTCGAGCTTAAAGGCCAAAAGCTCACAGATGTCATATGTCTTTCCTGATATTTCTGAACAAAATGAATGTTCAGAAGTCATTTCTATTTCCCTTCCTGCACTAGTCTTCAAGTGCACTCCCCTCCTCATTTTCACTCCTCTTCTTCATTTTTTCTACTTTTCCTTTTTAACTTGCACGTATTTCCATTTGCATGTTCTCCAAATACGTGTTGAGAATTTTACAGCAACTCCAAAAGACATATGAGAAAAAAAAGGTACCACAGTGAACAGGGGGTAAAAATACCAATATTGTATATTGCAAAGTATCTTCCAGACTCTACACCATGGCTCACCTCTGTGCTGGAGGCTGTGGAGCAGGACTTCAACCTCTAAAAACTTCAGAATGTGAATATACTAAACCAGCAGAAAACTGTTTTTGGGTTTATTTGGGGTTGGGGTTTTCCCCCCTTAATTCTTTTTTTATTTTTCTTTTTTCTCTTTTTCTTCTTTTTTTTTTTCCCTTGGTGGCCTAGTTTTCTGCCCAGCAAGCGAACAGAAAAAGCTCACGGAAGGTCAGATGAGAACCAGTCACTACACAGGAAGTTGAAAGAGAATGTGGTCAAAAGAAGGGAATGGGGAAGGGGCAGGGAAATGGGACCACAGCAGGGATCTCTTAGATCACCGCTGGCATTCCTTTGGCCAGGGTTACATGTCAAGATTACACATTTGTAGCAGTACTAAGTATTTTAAATCCTAGGAAATTATTTTTGTATCAGACATCTCCCTTTTATGAAACAATTTAATTATTCCTCCTGGAAAAGGATTAATTTAGGACTATAATTTTAGTAATGACCATGAAAACAAGTTTTCTTGTGGGTTATACAAAGGTATTTTCCTCCTTCCACTTCAGCTGTCACCAAGACTTCTCCTATTTTCACAGTGTCTCTCTGTCTCTAATCCTGCTCCGCTTGGTGTGCACAAAAATCAATCAAGCTGTCCATTAGAGGTGTGCACTGAAATAAATTAACAAACTTTCTTTTGCTTCACACTGTCAGACAATTGTATCAAATTCCTTTTGGAAATCTTTACACAAGCAAAAGTTAGACAACATCTATAAGTCCTTAGCAAGACATACCACGCTTTAATCCAGAAACCACTTTTGATGAGCTGCTGTATTGAACGTTTTTATTTGACTTTATATCTTCAGTATTTTTTCTGTCACAATTTGTTTCAACAAGTCTTGCATTGAATTAAATTAAACCAAAGAATGTGTAGATATGTAAAGAGAAGTCATGTTATTTCATAAAACTGGAAAAAAATTAGAAAATATTTTGAGCACATGAGCCTCTTTTCTGCTCTGGGTCAGAAGCAAATGTTGAGCTAGGCACAGGTTAAAAACAACTTTTTTTAGTCCCTGATTTACCTTAATTAACTTAGGCAATTTGAGAAATTTTCCCTAATGTGGAGCAAGGACAATATTACCAGTGTGGCAGATGCTCATGCTGTTAGTTCCCACAGGACGGAGATTTTTAATACCCATGGAAAACAGACGGGAACAAACCTCAGCCTGTAGAAACATCTACTCAGATATCAGTGTGAGAAAAACTATGATTGTGATCAATATGCAATAAAATCAGAGTTTGTAGAGGGTGAAAATTATTTTGCCTTCATCAATACCACTTTAATGAAAACCAAAGAAGAATGACATGTCATTCTTGAACCAGACCCAGATTATTTCCTTCTCTTAACTCTGCTGTCAGGCTGAAGACAGTAGAGTTTGGAGACGCAGCAGAAAACATTGTTGGAAAGTTCTCAAAATGAGAAACTCTGATCTTGAAGTAAATTTAAGATTTCTTATGAGAAGTTTTCAGAATACATAAAGATGGGCTGAAGCTGGTTCTTGTGGTTTCACCCCAGAATTACCAAATACCACATAAAGTTACCACTAAAACTGTGTGTCTGCCACTTGCAGGGTAATTAAATCTGGCCTAAGAAGTTTCATAATCATTCCTATGCTTTGCCAAAAAATACAGAATCTACAAATAATTGCCACTAATACAGTGAGGGAGCTGCTTCTTTGTTTTTAGGAGACTTTGCGTAAAATGAGAATAAAGAATAAAAATCTGTTTGTTATACTTGTCCTGCCCTAACATCTCACACACAGTCAAATATGAATTCTCAGGTAATGTCCACTTGAGTCTTTTACTGGCTTAAATGGACCATTCATCGATCACATTTTTATTGACTCTATCTGCTGCTCACCCACACCACACAGCACTTTTACAATTAAGCTACAGCCCATTAGTGCAGCCAGACAGAGCAATTAATGCAGAACTGATGAAGATCTAAATCTAATAAAATAACTAAATATATCTTCATTGAATACTTTGCAGTTTTACCAAATGACACTTCTGGTGTCTTAGATAATGTGGAAACAAGAGGTAGGACTGGAAGATGATTTGTCATGGATAAGGGTATTGTTGAAGGAAACTGACAACCAGTGTGGCTTTTTCTTCTGATAATCAGTGTGGCCAACATGCAGCTTTCTTTGCAGTAGTTTTGCTTACTTAATAGTACCACTTTATTTTTAAATGTGTAAATTAGAGATTAAATCTCCCATTTAGCTTTGATCTTTTTTTTCTTTTTTTTTTTTTTTAACAAGAGTCAAAGAAAGAAGGGTAAAACCTTACCAGCAACAAAAGAAATATCACAGAATATTCTGAGTTAGAAGGGACCCACAAGGATCAAGTCCAAGTCCTGGCTCTGCACAGAACAACCCCAAAACAACCACCATGTCCCTGAGTGTTTTCCAAATGCTCCTTGAGCTCCGTCAGGCTTGGGGCTGTGACCGCTGCCCTGGGGAGCCTGTCCCAGTGCCCAGCCACCCTCTCGGTGAAGAACCAGGATGATACAAATGGTTTTCAAAAGTACCAAGGAAAACTTCTTGTCCGCTGGTTCTCCTTCCTCCCAGCTCATTTGCAATATAAGAAGTTCTCCCCTGGCACTCTGTAAACGTAGTCCAGGAATTTAAAACTAGCAGATATGCAGACATCTGTAACATTGATAAGGCCCCTTAGACTCCCAGGAGCTGTATTGATTAGCTGGTGGGACACTTTATCAAGTTGTCACAACTAAGTGTTGTTTTAATAGTCCCCTTTTCCCATTTAATTGTCTCTTCTTCATAAACAGTGTAGGAGGCCTAGTGGTGAAAGGGTGTCATTCCTTCCAGAGGGATTAGCAGTTTCTGCAGGGAATTCCCTGTTTTGCACCCCCTTCCACTGTGCATTTCATCACAGCCATCAGCTGAAATCTGCTCCTGGTTTGTGCATCCATTAAGTGCCAGCCCATAGAGACTGGCAGGACTCACAGCACTTCTCAAGTGTGAAGTGTGACTTTGTTTGGTCTCAGACTGGTTCCCACCAACATTTGACTCCTATCCAAACATGCTGGATGCTGATGCAACAGTAAACTCACTGTGGCAGCTCTCAGTTATCTTTATTTTAGCTTGGCTTTGAGAAGTATTCAATTTTATTAAGATTCTTCTCTTGTACTGTTAGGAAAAAAAATGCATATTTGCAAAAAAAATGCTTCATTAAAAAGGAAATTGTTGAAAATTTCCAGTTCAAAGAAAGAACTTGTAGATCTTTGAACAGCAGTTTTATTTCAGCAGGAGGGATGTTTATCAACACCAGTAAAAAAATGAAGCATTTGCTATCACATATTGAGAGGGGGCAACAGCCAGAAAAACACTTTGTGCCCTTTGTGGTTTGGCTGTGGTACATTGATCACATTTCCTACTGTTTTTGTAACATCTATCACCATTTTTACACAATCAGTCTTCTAGATAGGTAGAACCCAAATCCCTTCCCTAAAATTCCTTTTCAGTCTATAGGAAAGTTACTGATCCGTGAAAAATGTCATATCATTTATTGAAAGGACAACGAGGATAATTTGTGACCTCTTGCTTTCTCAGGGGTGATGACACTTCACTCTTGCCTTTTTGATATTTTCATGCAGGTCAATGTCTAGGTAAATTAAATCACTTAAAGATAAATTTTGTTGCTAAGTGTCATGTAGTGCTTTTTCCCCTTTAAAAACCTTAGGTGAAATCTACCTAAGCAGTTGCAAATCATTAAATAGATCAGAAAACATTTCAAAAAATATGGTCAAAAAGAAAAGTGATAACTTTGAATACGTTAATACTTTGACTTTCCAAGGTAGGTAAATCCTTAAGCAACAGTGCTGCACACAAAGCTCCTGCTTTTCCAAATTATTCCAGCTTATTCCAGCTGTTGAAAAACTTTACATTTAACCAGGACCATTCAATGACAATGGTATGATAAGGAAATGTGTGTTGAATGTTTGCAGCACTATCAAAGCTTATTCCTGAGGATTAGAAGGGATCCATGGAATCATCTACAGAAGAAGCAATTGGTGGACTCTGGCGTGAAGACTTGAAATGAAGAAAAGAAATTTCAAATACTGCTGTGAGGTGGAAGCATTTTGCTTTCCAATGGCTGCTATTAGAATGCAGCGCTGGATAATGATCCTTGAGCCATCATCTGTGTGTTCTCCTCTGTGGGCTGGCAGGTGCTGGAACTGGGTGAACTTTAAGGTCCATTCCAACTCAAACCATTCTGGGATTCACTGAAGAAGTTCTCCCACATTTCTGGGTAGAATCTGCCTCTCTGTGTGTAAACCCCACCATGATGGCACATGGCATTGATTCCAAGCCATAGCACACTCCCAACAGTCTCCCAAAGTCGGTCTGTACTGGCCTGGCAGCTCCATGTCCAGGGTCTTTGGACATCTGCAAGTCAAGTCACCCTCGGCAAGTTCAGCATCCCTTTGATGCACTCAGTCCCATATGGCAGCAACTTTCCCTGCAATGTGACCCCCAAACTGTGCTTTTCCATCCCACAACTCCAGTGGTGGTCTCATAAACACCATGCAGAAGGGAAGGATCAATTCCATCCTGGAGTGGTTCTGTGGTGATGCAAACAGCCAGGGTGCAGTTATGGGGGCTGTAGGGGCGCTCTGCTGATCTTTGTTCAGCTTTTCTCCAGGCCTTTTCTCATCCCTCCTCTGAACTATTGCAAGAAGTTCTGTTCCAGAAGCACACTTTAAATTAAGCCTTTTGATCCTCATGAGATCCCTGTGAGCTCGTTTCTCCACCTTTCTTTCCCCCCCTGGCTGCCAGCACAGTGGCTGCAGTCCCAGTTTGGTGGGGTGTGGTCACTACACCAGAAAGTGGACATGAGTAAATAAATGTTTGCTCTCAACCTCCCAAGGGTCACTCTGGATTGGGGTAGGAGCTTTTCCCCTCCATGCTGCTCTGCACTGTTGCTGTACCTGGCATGAAGCGATATCCAGACTTGTCTCAGGAGTTCCCAAACAGATCCTGGGGGCAGAATTCCAGTGCTGCTTTAGAAGACAACTATAATCCCAGTACAAACCCATGTTTTTGACACGTTCCCCACTGACTCTTCCTTTTTCCCCCAAGTAGTAGAATGAGAGCCTTTAAACAGCTTAATTTGGGAAGCTCTGGGAAGAAAATAATTTCAGAGATGGAAGAATATTGTTGGAAAGCATCACCAGATGCTTGCCCAGATCTAAAATTATCCTGCAGACATCTGCTGTTGAGTGCCTCTACAAACAGTGCCCTGGGTTGGGCTGATCCTTTTCCTTTGTTCGCTTTTGAAAGGTCTCTTTGCTTCCATGTCACAGAACTGCTGCTCCAGAAGGACTCAGGATTTACCCAGTTACTCTACTACTGGTGCTGAACTGACTTCACTCGACTCAGAATTATTCCAGTGGAGAGCATTCCTGAAAATGCCATCCTGGCCTCTGAACCAAACCACTTCAGAGGCTCCCCCTGCTTTCCAGAGAAACACAACTGTTCCTTTTGGTCTGAAAAAGCACAAAACTGTTCCTTTTAGTCTAAAAAGATCTGTCTCTGTGCCAAGAAAAGCTTTCGAAGCAGTGAATTTAAAAGGAAGAAAAAGCAGAAAAGTTTAGCTTACCCACATACATATGTCTCTGCTCTTGGCATTGCACGTTTATTAATGTATTCCCAGTTAATAATGGAGATATATGCAAGCCATTTAGCAAGATGAAGTGGACATCTATTATTAATTGCTAAATTAATAATCCATAATCAGGCACAGACCCTGGGGCACATAGCACTTTGTCTGTGAAAGCCACTTATTATCATTTCCAGTACAACTCCAGCAGCTTTTACGCTCTGTTTAGGATCTATTTAGGGCTTCTTTTGCTGTTACCTTTGGGGGATACACTCTATTGCCAAAATAATCAATTACTACAAGCTGATTTCTCCTCTGCATACCCTGCTGCTAACACAGACATGAGCCAGGACTTCTTCATTCTGATAATTTAAAAAATCCATATAGGTTTAGAAAAAATAGAATAATTAGTATTCTAATTATTATTATCTTAATCACTATTATTCCTATAATAATATTTCAAACTGAAATAAAGAGCTCTTCAGTTGAAATTTTTTAGAATTCAATTTGTGGAGCCAAGCAAAAATTTAAACATAAAGCTAAATGAGTTGAACTCTAACACTTCTAATTTAAGATCAAGAAGTGTGTTTATTATGGTGTATAATTAAATATCATAATAAAGAGCATATTAAATCTGCCAGGCCCTTCCCCTACCTTTTTCATTTCAGTATTTCAAATGTACCAACCAGAGAAATAACAGGAACAAGCAGCTAAAAGTTAGAGTTTATATATTGAAATTACAAGTATGGCATCAGATTATAACTGAGGAATCATTCTGTAAGAGTGACGTTGATTAAAATCAGCAAAGTTTTCCATTTACATCTTGTGATTACTTCAGATGGAGTGTATTTCTCAGTTATTTGTTTCAGAAAAACATAAGGTATTAGGAAAAGAAAAAAAAAAGACATGATTGTATGGTCTGTGAGAGATATGAAGTCAGACAAAAACTCAGATGAAATGTTATAAAACTTTTCTTATTGTTAATCAGTCTTAAAATGACATAATGAAACTAGCTCTTATGGAGGTAATTTTTTAACATTTTTTAGTTAATGGCCATCTTCTGAAAAGATAACAAATTTTCTACAAAAATGTTTGCTTTTCAACTGTGGAAGGAAGATTTTACATTGGTTATATAATTTAAGGAAATTAAAAATAAAATAAAGAAATCAGAAAACTGATCTTATTCCAATATTTTCTGCTATTATTGCTCTTCATTTTTACAGAAACTTGTTCCAGAAAGTCCTGCTGAAAGCAATGGCTTTTTCTACAGCTTTTCAAAGCAGTCAAAGAAGGGATTGTTTTCTAATTGAGGTGCTGCTCTGATCCACAGGACATCTAAATACCACTTGAGACCCTGTGGACAAAATGTAGGCACTTAGTTTCTTTTTCCTAGACCCCCATCCAAGGTGGAGGCAATGATATTTCTTTTCTCTCCCTCATTACCTTTCCTGGCTGATTAAATTCTGATTCAAGAGCTCTTAACCAGGTGCCTTCCCGTGTTACAGCCCAGCACTAATCTTTTAAGACAAAGTATTGCATATTTTGTGCCTGTATTTTTGCGTGCAGAGAGGGGCCCTGATCTCTTCTGGCAGCTTCCAGTCCATGAGAACACAAAATAAAGGATACCTGCTTAAATAGCAGAATAACTACATATTTTTCATTAATTTCCAACAGTTGTAATGGCCATAAGATAATATCAGGAATCCCATTTACTTATTTTTCAAACATTGCATGAAAATGCCTTCTTAAAATTTTGCCAAAACGAGTATTTTGCTAATCCTCAGATTCTAAAATGTGTTTGAAATGCCACTTTTTGCACATGTTTTTTTTTTTCTTTTCTGTGAATCGCAGCAGAAAATCAAGTGCAGAAGGAGAAAAAGGAAATCCTTCATGGGACTGTTGGTAAAAGAAATGCGCCCTGCTGTTGAGCTGTTTGCCTGCTCGGGTGCTGGGTGTGTCAGCCCCCCAAAACACATGGCCGTGGGTCAGCAGGGTATGATAAATACAGAAAAGAGAAGGAAATGCTGTGGTAAAAGTATGTGAGACAGGACAGACATGCAGATGAGTTGTATTTTTTTCCTGATGGAGGAAATAAAAGTAAGCTTTATATTCCAATTTGCATTTTCTTTGGGATGGACCCTGAAATCTGTATTTAGTTTTGATTGAGGCATGAGAAAGGTTTTTGATTTGTTCATTGTAGAGTAAGTGACCACATCTAGAAATTTATAGGTGTGGATTGAGGCCCACAGAGAAATTCCACTATAGAAAGGTGTTCACAGTGAAATATTGCATTTTTGTAAAAGCAGAAGACCCTTGAGTCATGGGTTTCATTCTCCACAAGTGTTTGTCAAACTGGAAGTACCTCCACAGTAGCCTTTTGGATCTAAAACTGAATGTATTCATTTGCTGTTTTGAAGTAAAATGTTGCTTTAGTTTGTTTTATTTGGAAAAGCTTGAAATAAAAAACTAATAATTAAAAATTTATAATGAAGAAACATGTTTGCACTTTAATGACAAGAAGCTCATTTTCCACAGATTTTTACTCACTCAGGTTTTCCAACCACAGATGTCAATTAAAAAACCCTCATAAAACCAAGCCAAAAATCTCACCAAAAAAAAAAAAAAAAACCCAAAAAAAAACCAAACCAAAAAAAGAAAATCTTTAAATCTTTGAAGTGAAAATCTTTAAATCTTTGAAGAGTCTGCCTCTGGCTTTCTAGATGCAGCTGAGGTGAGGATGACTGATTTTCTTTTAACCTATTTCACTGTTTATATTTAGACATACAGCAGGTAAAACCAGGCAGAAATCAACAGGAGCAACCAGTTAAGATCCCAACAAGCAAAATATTTATCCATTTTATCCTTTTTTGCAAACACATTGATGATGAATTCCTGATGATAGCCCTCGAGTATAGAAGGGGCTTCCATAGGGATGAGTGGCTGCTGCAATGTGATGCCCACATTGCAACTCCTCAAATTTTGTACCTTCAGGACAGTTGTGCCACTTCTCATGGCAGTAGCATCCAGGCATCCAAATTCCCACATAAACGTGCAATTTTCTTTGTCAGTGATGGATCAAAGTTGAGAAATGTTTGGAAGATTTTCACAAGAGCAAAGAGTGACACTGTCCTCCTCGTAAGGACTTAATCTAATTGCTGGTGTACCTCGCACATGCATGTTTTACAGCTGTGTGAAAGACAATAAAAGTAATTTCTTGCCCATTTTATGAACCATTTTTCAGGAAGTCAAGAAGGTGGCTTCACAGTAACCATTATCATGGGTTGTTAAGTTTGGTAGATGGTGGCTTTGAGCATCTCCTCTCACTTAGGATTTATCCTGCTATAACTATTCATGAAAAAATAAAATAATAGGCACTCTGGAAAATTTTTAAAGGAAGTTTAGAGCATTTCTATCAGAAGCACAGTGTGTGTTTGATAGTTATTGTAATAGAAATAAAAGGTAAATTTAACAGATTAATTTTTAAACCAGTTTCCAAAACAGGTACTTAAGGCTCTTCCCCTTCTCACACATTTTTTGCAATATAGCACTTGTGAAAGGATTTCATTCTTAATTGTTTGGTTTTTTTAAAAAAAAAGATTCAATAGGAACACAGTGTCCTAAGGCCACAAACACAGAAATTAAGTTATGCCATGATTTAAACTGCAGACTTGGTCACACCCCTTCACTGAATACTTGTTTAATTACTTTTCCCTGTACTCCATCTCTACAAGGCCAGGAGTCCTTATCAGATCTTATCTGACAGAGCAACTTGGCTGAAAATGATACCAACTTTCCACTAATAGTGATGTTTTGCAGTCCGATGGTCTAAAGGGTAAATAAAAATGGATTTGCAGGCTGTAACACAGTCATGAATTAGAGACATTGATACACCTGCAAAACAAACCCAACTTCCCCCCCACAGCCCCGGGAGGGTTTGCCTTGTTTGCCTCACCAGTTTTTCCCAGACATGAGCATTTATAGAACAGATGTTTATTACCTTTCCTTACAAATCCTGCCTGGCTGATTGGGGTTATTCTCCCAAATTCCATGCTCACTGCCTCCAGCTGCAGCCCTGACTAGGTAGCACTTCCACAGCTCAAACAGAAAAGGACAGAAAATCAACTTAAATGTGCTACCTTGGGAAATCAAAGAGGTAGACCCTCCCTAAATGCCCTCATCTCAAACTGGGACACATTCATACGTTAATCCAAGCCATTAAAAACAAATTGATGATTCTGGCTGTGAGGGTCTCTCTTGCTGTTCCTGTGTGTCCACCAGCTATGGACAGAGGCCAGAAAACTTGCCTTCCAAGATGGATAAATTAATCCCCTTCCTAGAAAAACAAAAGTCTGTTTAGCTGTATAACCCATGTGAAAACTGTCCAGTAGAGAGAGGAGAAAAACCACCAGAGGACACAGTGGTGATCAGCCCTGCACAGGCTTTCCCTTCCGTCATTCAGATTTTAAGGTCAGTTTTCTCCAGACAGAACAACTCTGATCTGTAGTGTTGACACCCACCCTAGGTAAAGGTAAAGAAATTCAAATGTCTTGCATTGAGGCATATAATCCTTGCCTGACTGCCTAAACTAAAGCAAACGCAGAGCACAGCAATAATTCAAGCATAGGGAAGGGAGTCAGGTGGGAAGAATGCAAATGGTCTTTATGATCTTGTTTATTTGGCTGTATGGAAGTGAGGGCTGGGTGTGATGTTTATCATCAGGTCTAATATAGCAGTGTCAGATCTTGATCATGTGCTCTGCAAATCCTTTAAAGCTCTGCAATTTTTCCTGACAGGATAGGCTGAAAAAGTCAGCCCTGCTGTGAGGCTGGAAAGGCTTAGGCAAAACAAGAGGAAGGGAAAAAACATTCTTGGAAGGTTTACGTGTGGGTGTTGTGGATGTTCAGGTCTCTTAAACTGTCAGTGCTATATTTCTGACTATAATGCATTAAATAGTGAGATTGTAGGAAAGCAAATCTGTCTTTGAGGACAGATCTACAGGGTACTGACTGGTTTCGTTCGTTGTTGAAGATTACTAAAGAATCCAGAGGCTTTTCTTCCCATTTGAGGTGACTTTATATTGAAGAGTAGGATTGTGGTTCCCTACAAAAGGTAGAATTGTGTTCCCCTTAATCACATTTTATACAGCAAATATTTAGCCTAACTTTCTGTACACGCAGCTCATTCTCCATCAAAAAATTTCATTCATTTAAAAGAGAATCTAGGAAAGAAAAAAAGGCCAGAAAGTTTATATTGCTTCAACTACTTTTAAATTGAGAGTGTGGAAGATAATAATTGCATTATTATACAAATGTAAAAAAACCTTAACAGTGTATATTAGAAGCACACACCAATAGTCTTTAAATTTCTCAGTTCTCAACTCCATGAGGGACAATGAATTGTGCTCTCAGTGTAAATATTGATTCAATACAACTCCACACATACACACTCCAGAACTGGCATTGGATGTAAGAAAATGAGAGGTCTGGGATTTTGTAATTACTTTCTGTGTAATGAAAGGGGCTGGATCCATGCTGATCCCCTCTGTACATCACTAAAGCAATTCATCGCTTTCCAGCCACTTAATAAACGTCAGTGGGAGCCAGGCAGTCAGAATTGTGTTATTCTGCTCATTCCAAGGGCTGCATTTCCCAAGGTCTCGCTCTTCCCCTCACATTTCTTGCTGCCGCTGTTTCTGGAGCAGTTTCTCCACAATGACCAGCAAGACCCTCGTCCCATCTCTGAGCACCACTGGTAATTACATGCATTGAAGAGACACCTCTGAACCTCAATTCCTCCAGGTTCAGCAGTCCCAGCTCTCTCAGCCTCTCCCCAATGACTGCATCAATTCCTAAGACTGAAATTAAGAGTAAAGCCAAAATTTAGGATGTCCATTATCCAAAATAGCAATGATTTTTCTTATAAACTGAAACAACAGTTTTCACATTTAACTCCTCATGAATTAACAGTGAGATAATGACAGAGGCAGATCAACAGGAAGACATGGCAATCCATTCAAAGGAAGCTCCTACATGCAGTGCTGGATAAAACTTGCCATTCCAGTGAGGTGTGTGCAAAATTGTGCATGCACAAGATGATAATGCGAGCTCTGCAATTATTACCAAGAATAAAAGGACTTTATCAGCAGATCTCAATGAGTGTGTTACAAAGAACTAGAATAATTTGTAAAATTGGGAACTGGGACATAAAGCTGCAAAGTGCCTGACAGTCATTGAGAAGGCCAGTGTCAGCCCTGGGAACAGAACCAAGGACATTCTAATCCCTGGACAGAAATACTACAAGTTATCACTTTTTCTCCCAAAATGTGGTTCTGTGAATGGGTCATTATCTTGAGCTAGGAGCATTGTTTTTGAGGTCTCTATGCCTATTAATTTCTTGGTGTTCCTGTGGAACAGATGATTTTTATCCCCCCTGTGGTTCCTGCCGCAAGAACATCTGTGCATGGGGACAGGCAGAAAAGTCCCCCGTGTACAGATCTTATTATCCAGCTACCAGAACGTGTAATGTTCTGCTCTCTGCAAATCACAATGGATTTAATTCAAAAACTCAAATATAGAAACCATCAATTCCCCAAATGGCTAATTATTTTTGAAAGGGATACATTATTACTGCTATTTTTTTTTTTTTTTGGAAGGCAAATACTCAGGAAGCAGCTGTTTTTCACCCATGATACTTCAGAAATGTTCAGGATCAAAGATGACTGGCACTTGTTTAAGACACAATAGCTGCTCTTTTGGCTTCTAGGTAGCAAGAACACCAGGGCAATAAAGAATGGGTTTGGGAATAGTTTAAATTCTAGCAGATGGGTTTGGGAATAGTTTAAATTCTAGCAGATGCTTGAAATAATTCAGGAAACTGCTAATTTCCAAAGGCTAAGAGCACTTCCGCTGATCCTGGCCTCCTTCAGGACCAACATCCCAGCAGGCAGTAATGAGTAGTGAAGTGCTAAGGAACCATTCTTGTTTCCAGCTGAGTAGTTCCTTGACTAAAGCTTCTTTCCACAGGTCTTTGGAACTTTTGGAAAGAACTAAAAGTGTCAGGCAAGGTGAGGTAGTCATATCCATCCAAACTGCATTTGCATTTCTAATTGCACTCTTCTTTAACCAACAAACTGGTAAAGTCCTGTTTCCTTTGGATTTCTATGGATCTTTCCAGGGAATTATAGGCTTGAGGCTAATGTTAAAGCTGGACAATTACCATTGTGTACTTACAACTTGGTCAGGTTTGCTGTCTTCTTTTATTTTCCTTTAACTTCATGATTTTTTTCCCCTCTTCTCTTCTTTCAGGTGAATTTATTCTCAGTTTTAAAGGTGTTTCAGAAATATGGAAGTCATGAACTTATGGTATTAAAAAAGAAGCCTGCAAGCAACAGCAGCGGTGGTAAATGGGGCAGTGGTGATAGCTGGGGCTGTGGATTGCTGTGCTTTACAGGGATTTAATTGTGCACCTCTGTGCTGGGGGAAAACTGCAGCAAAACATGCATCAAGGGTCAGTCTGAAGAATTTGTACAAAATTCCTCTGTATGATCCAGAAATCCAAAATTACCTTCCCAGGGCACAAAGTAACTCAGCAGTTTGCCCACACACAACTTGGGATGGAATTTGTTATTGAGGAAATGAGTCTTCGCCTGGCCAGGAACTTCCAGGGGCAAAGGAGATCCTTTAAAGGGCATCACCTCTGCAAAGAATTGGAGAAAAGGCTTTTGATGGGAGGATGAGAGAGGAAGGAATTGGATAACTTAAAAATTAAGCCTGAAAAGTTTCAAATTAACTTCTTTTGATTTCAGTGATTCTATTCTCTTTAGGAGAAGATAGCTTTGCTTTAGGAGAAGGCAAACAAGGTTAAATCCTCTTTGTAACACAGATTCTCCTGGTGATATTCTGCATATTTTGACCTCCTGAAATTTTGTCCTCAAAGCAGTTAACTCCTGAGCCTAAAATTCCAAGCTCTGGAAAAAAATACCTTTTTAGGTGTGGGGGTTTTTTTTGTTTGTTTGTTTTCATTTGGTTGTTTTTTTGCTTTTGATTTTTTTGGGGGTTTTTTTGTGTTTTTTTGTTTGTTTGCTTTTCTGTTTTGGTTCTTTTTGTGTTTTTTTGTTTTTGTTTTTGTTTTTGTTTTTGTTTTTGTTTTTGTTTTGTTTTGTTTTGTTTTGGTTTAGTTTTGGTTTGTTTTTTTTTTCCTTTTTTTTTGTTTTTGGTTTTGGTTTTGGTTTTGGTTTTGTTTTGTTTGTTTTTTGGGTTTTTTATTCTTTTGTTTTGTTTTTTTGGGGTTTTTTTTGTGTGTGTGAGTTTATTGTTCTTGTTGCTGTTGTTTTGGGTTTTTTCCCCTATTTTTTTGGTTTGTTTGTTNTTTTTTGGGGTTTTTTTTTGTGTGTGTGAGTTTATTGTTCTTGTTGCTGTTGTTTTGGGTTTTTTCCCCTATTTTTTTGGTTTGTTTGTTTCATTTGGGAAGGGGGGTTTGCCCCTGGGAATGCCCCATTCCCTCTCGATTTACTGCATTTTACCACTGTCTAAACTAAAGGAGTTGCTGGGCTCTGAGCCTTGCCATCCTTCCCCAGTCCATGGGCTGCTGTTATCGTGTCTGACACTCCTGGCACTGACATCAGGAGCATTTCTGACACCCAAAGAAGTGTACAATACAGCAAATATATATATTTATATAAATATATAATATTTAATTTAACATTTTGTATTA
>VZTX01028424.1:58918-185264 GCA_013400915.1 Pardalotus punctatus
TCTCCTCTCCTCTCCTCCATTTCTCCATTTCTCCATTCAAAACTTGTGCTCTTGTCTTTTGCCGATACAGTGCCAATTTTCCTCAGTAGGTTGATGGACACACAATTTGCAAAACCAGAATCTTCTAAAAATGCTCCTTCCTTTCTGCACAGTCAAAACAGCCACCACTTGTTTGGCTTCACAGAGGCTTTGCTTCCCTAATTGCTATTTCAGCCTAATGGGCATTGAATCCCCCTTGTCTTTGGGTTAGTTTGATGACATTCTGATGGAGTAAATGCCATTTTCTAGGAGAAATTTCATTTGCATTCCCGGTAGGTCTGGGTTTCTAACCTTTCCAGAGTGATGTCTAATCATTATTAATGGCGAATTATTGTCTTGAAAGAAAAGGGAATATTTAATATGGGAAAGATGACATGGTCTAGTGAATAAATCAGACACTGATGAAGCAAAGACATAATGCTACTTCTCCTTTTTTTCTTTGTTTTAATGGGTTTCTTGAGTCAGCTGTTGAATGTTCCCAAATGTAGGTGGAATTTCTCACTCATAAAGGATTGTCATTGTTAAGCTACATTTGTTTCTAAAATCTTAAATCCTAACCCTCCACACCACGTCAGTTCTGAGCATATAAATATTCCTCTGAGAGCCCTTAGCCATGATTTCCACTTTGTGAATTTTTCTAAGTATTTGGAGCCAGGGGAAGAGCTGATCAGAAGCAGCTTGGGGGACCCCTTTTATTAATTCAGAAACCACACCCAGAACACCTAAACTATCACTAGCAATTTATCCAGACAGGTATTTGCCAGGATGTTTTGATATCAACCTGTAGTCTGACAGCCTTGCCAATTCCCTGATCACTATGCAAATGAATTAGCAACAATAAAGAGTATGGGATAACATGTCTCCTTCTGAAAGAATCAGCTATCTTCAGGCTAATTATTTCTGTAATAAAAGTCAGTCTTGATAAGGATCCTAAAGGAACAGAAAGTAGCTTTTTGTGAGGAGGAGACATCACGACAAAAAATGAAGTGTGGGTAAATAAAGTCAAGATGAACCAATCTGCTGAACCAGGAACACAGAAATGAAAAACAGCGTCCATGTCAAAAAAAAGAATATGCAACTTTCAGTTCTTTCAGAATTGATACAGGAAAGTAGATGAAAAGCTAATTATATATTTTGTTTTTCTCATATATCTCTCAAATATATAATTTATCATTAACTTGGTGCAAGAATATTTTTTCTGGATATTTGGGAACCCTGAACTGGGAATGGGAGGAGGCTGGAGCACTGTAAAATACAGGGTGTTACCTTCATTTTAAATGTAATCATAGAGCAATGGCAATTTCATGTCTGCTGTGTTTGGGAGTGTTGGCAATGCTGGCTTAGGCTTTCCTCTTTATGGCTCGTCAGAAAGGCAGAGGTTTAAAACTCACCTGAAAACTTAAAAATCAGGAGGTCAGATGTGAATCAGATGAGGAAATTTGCACTGCCAATCTCCCTTTTTTGATGGTGCTTATGATTGGCAAGTCATGCTGGAAGATGATGAGCACTTTTTTGCCAGAGACAAAAGAAAAAGTGCTGAGCTGGAGGATAAATCTGGGGGAAGAAAAAAAAAGAGAAAGAGCAAGCAGATTAAGGCCAGTTAACTTTGATAAGTTCAGAAGAACCATGTCAATACCGTCACGTGAAATCCTGTTAGTCCTTTCCTTGGCTGAATTTTAGAGATGGAACTCTGGGCTGTTTGGGAAGATTAAGAGGATTGTTTCCAGGATGAAGAAGAACAGGTTTGTGGCTACTCTGAAACTGGACTGATATAACCTTTGTGGTTTCATAGGTAGAGTGGGAAGCAGGTAATTGCGAGCTCCACAAAAGCCTGGTTTTTAATAGAAAGACTCAGTCTTGGTGTCGTGAGTGGGGTTGAGTTGAGACAGCAGAGGATGCTCCAAGACCATGGAGACATCACCAGGCAAAGAGAAGATTTAGGGGAATAAAAGGGGTCAATTTCTTTTCATCAATAGTGTCTATTACTCTTCCTTTCCGAAAATTATTATTATCTTAGGTTTAGCACTGTCTGCCTTTCATGACAATCCAATAGAAAACAGTTTCTATTAATTACTGTAATGTATTGCTCTAATCATTGCAATGTTCCTGGGCAAAGCTTATAGGAGTACAAATGTTTTCTTTAGCAAGGAATAAAGGGTTTTATTTCCCCCCTGCCTGCATTGGTTTTGGAAAATCTCTTTTTTGACTAAAATCTATGAGTTTGGCTGGGGATTTTTTTCTTCTGAATCTTCTTTTGTCTGTGGAAGTGCAAGCTGTGATTTGAGGGTAAGGTTCGATCTCCCAGAGAAAAAATTGGGTAAAAAACCATCCCTGATGGCC
Organism: Pardalotus punctatus; assembly: GCA_013400915.1. NCBI lineage: Eukaryota > Metazoa > Chordata > Aves > Passeriformes > Pardalotidae > Pardalotus > Pardalotus punctatus. The sequence continues at coordinate 61,298 of VZTX01028424.1, forward strand.
TTGTATCCAGAACAATAACTGTGGTCACGAAAAGATCAGGAAGCTTTGGAAATCTCCTCTGTATTTCTTTCCCTAAAAATTTCATCAAAGCTGACAGAACCCAGTGAAATGTGTTAGTTTTGACAGACCAACATGCTTTGCTGAAAATGATCTGGAACTTCTACTTCTGAGTTGGTGAAAGAGGAGAAAAAAAAATAAAATAATTTTCTTTCTTGAAAAGGTAATTATACATTATATTTTTCAATGTATTGTTTTTGGAAAGTGAGGTAATTCTGCCAGGGAGGGCTTTCTGAATTATGGTGATCATTTTAGTATAATGGAAACTAAACTGCTCACTCTTTAACTGAAAGGGATTGGTAGGCTGTTTCCTAGGAAACAGGAAAGAAAGGGTTTGGGTGTCTTTTAAAATGTAAAATATACACATTCCCACTGTGTTAGAGTCACATGGTGAAAAGATGTGCCATAGATAGTGTAATTATTGCTGGAAATGCCAAAGAATGGCATGCAGGTTTTCTGAAAAAACTCAAAGTCTTCCTTAGGCCAGAACCTGAAAGTTAATATTTCGTCCAACAGTAAATATTTATGAAGGACTACAACTAAAGCCCAGGTGGAAGGGAAAAAAAATTACCTCCTTCCTTAAAATAGAGACGACAGAATTGTACTTAAGAGATCATCTGGATATTTCAGGCAGAGTGGCATTGGTGTAGAGGAGAAAGCTCCCTGGTGCTCTGGGCTTGATGCAAGAAGGGAAAAGTGGGAGAAAGCACCAGAAAAGCAGAGAAGTAGAAGAGGGAAAAATTCCATGGAGCCAGGCTTGTTCTTCTGCTGCTGTCAAGGAAGCAGAGGGGTGAAGGCAGAGCTTTCTCCACAGAGCATCTCTTTAGGAAAGCTCTTTCCAGATTGTTATAACTCCTGCATCAGGGGCAGCAACAGCTGCCAGGAGATTCTCCAGGGCTCTGGGATGAGAAAAGTGAGCTGCAGAACCTTGGCTGTGACTGTGCCTCGAGCTAGACTTTGATCTGCACCCAAAAGTGTGCTGCCTGTAGTTAGGCCTGTCCCAAAGCAAGCCAGAGTGCTCAGGCAGAATCCTGTGGAGAATGGTCACAGCAAAGCCCTCGGTGACATCCTGCAGAAGGGTGTCTGCTCCTGCAGAGTTCCCAGAGCTTTCCAGCTCCACCTCACTTTCACAGAAAAGGCACACGAGACATAATTTCATCTTTCCTCAAACAGAAATTGTACAATCACAGAATGGTTTGGGTTGGAAGGAACCCCAAAGATCACCTTTTTCCAATCCCCCGGCTGTGCAGGGACACACTCCACTGTCCCAGGTTGCTCCAAGCCCCATCCAGCCTGGCCTTGGACACTTCCAGGGATCCAGGGGCAGCCACAGCTTCTCTGGGTGCCCTGTGCCAGGGCCTGCCCACCCTCACAGCGAACAATTCCTTCCCAGTATCCCATCCTGAAGTCATCATCTCCCTCCCCGATCATTGCTAGTTCAAAGGTCTCCCCATCAGGCTGCTACTCTGTTGGCAAAGATGCTTTTGTCCCAATTAGCCAGATGGAACTTGTCTCCAGCCTGCCCGGGGACGCTCCCAGCCCTGGCTCTGGTGAATCCCAGCACCAAACATGTTATTAAATCCAGCTTTGTTAGGGCATAGGGAGATAACCCAGCTTACAAATAAGTGTTCAAACTGCATTTAAGTGAGAGAAAATGCCTGATTAAGGCACTGTTGCTTGATTATGAAATGGAGCTCTAAGAACTATGAAAGCGTAGGCAGCATTCACTTAAATGGATTTGTCTTGAAGCAGGCAAATTAGTGAATAGGAGGAATTAGAAATTTAATTTAAACCCTAGGATATCTCACCACTGACTTTGGAATTCTCATGAAGAATTCTCAGTCTCATTAATACCATATTTAGTAGAAGAAACTGTTGATATCTCAAACTACAAAAGGATTTGATAAACCTACTAAAAAAAATAAACCAAATAATTTAATTCTTTTCTGTGCTTTATAATATCATCTCTGTTGAGACCAGCCTGAGTTGGTCTCAGCGGTTTTGTCATTGAGTGTTGAACGAATCCTGAACTGAAGAGTAATTTCTTATTAATGCTGTTTCCTATTGCCTTTTGGCCTTTGCTTTCTCCCACTTTCTCTCACACACTGGTTGGAGTGAAGAGGATGAACTTCTCTGGGAGATGTGAAGGTGAACAACTGTGAGAGCGACTGTGAGCCCTGTCCCCAGCTGAGGAGAACACAAATATTGCATATTCAGGTGGATTTAAGATCAGAAAGGTTCATCTTTTACCTTTGCTAAATACATTCCCAGTGTGAGGCTCCCGAAGTTCTCAATACTCCCATTCCGTGCAAAATAAAACAAACTTTTTAAATTTTTTTTTGTTGTTGTTGTTTTCATTTTTGGTTTTTTTGTGGGTGTAGTGTCCCCAGATGGATGAGCAGAAGAAATAAAAATCACTTTCCTCAATATTAGGTCTTTCTACCCAGAGCAGAATCTGCTTTGTCCTGGCATTGCTGAGTTTTCACCTTCCTGGGCTCACCCTGCCTTTTGTTGCCATTGTGATAAGTGGTCCTGAAGTCTCTTTGGCATTGGCCGTCTAACTTCTCCTTAAGACAGATTATTTTTGTGCTAGATGATTATTATTAGCTTAATAGAAACTGCCATCCAAGTCCAAATAAGTCCAAATACTCTCTTTATCAATGAAACATTTCAGTATTTTTAAAATAGTGTCTTTGAATAGAAGCAGACATTCAGGGAGCTGTGTTGTATCCCCACTTCTTTTATTAGCATTTGCATAAGTAGTTCACATGTTTGACAGCAACAAGGATTTTTCTGGATAAATTTATTAACTATTTAATGTTCAAAAGATTTCTACTACTAATAATCAAGTGGTCAACATTTTTGGATGTCATAGACATGCAGGAATCACTTAAGAGTTGATGTAGTAACAATTATGACATATATGTGTATTTCAGACACACATGTGTGTATGTACAAACCTCTTGAGAATAAATTGTAACCTTGAGAGATACCATGAAGTGGATCCAGGTATTTGGAAATAAAATCCTCACATAGATGCCACTTGTTGGTTTCTTTCACTCTTCACAGATTTTATATCCCTATCTTTTTCACTCATTAAGAAAAGTAATTTGGAAATGGAAGCAGAGGCTGATTTCTAAAGATCTACTTCCTTCTGCTCCACTAAAATCTTAGTGTTCAGTGCACAGTGTTACACCAACCAGCAGAACACTGCACACAACTTGTCCAAGTTAATCTAGACACTGTCCCTTGAGAAAAGCTCAAAAAGACATACACATTTCATAGCCATGGTGAAATGATATTATTTTCATCTATTTCTATGAAAATATTAATATATTTTAATTATTAAATACCAGGTGTTTATTTCTTACATCTTTCTTGGCACTGAATTGCATGCTGCCTCCAGTGAGCTGCGGATTTCCCTCCAGGCTCAGATCCTGCACTGTGGGGATGAGCCCATCTCAGACAAGTGACAATACCTGCCCAAATCCAGAGGCTTTTAATTGTGGATCCCAGGATACAAAAATTAAATTAAGAAACCAGCTTTCCTACTAAACCAGTGTATTAGTCCGCCTCACCCACCCAAGAGCTTGTGTCAAGAAAGGCTGACCAGGCATCTTCTGACATCTTGTTAAAGATATCAGATCAAACATTAAAAAATTGTTCATTAAAACATCTGTATTCAGCAGTTTTTGTGAAGTCCAAGACAAGCTTCATAAAAAAATGAGATAGGAAGAAATGAAGGGTATGGTAATATTTTATAACTGATTTTATTTTAGAAAACCCTCTTGAGTAATTTGCTATCCATGTGTGCAGTGACCAGTGCCATGGGGCCATGAAGAATTGCTAATTAAATAAATAAGGAGTGGCTGTAATGGAGCAGGAAGGCAGCAGTGAAAACACAAACATCAGAGTGAATCTCTGCTATTATCCAGCAAGCAATTTCTCAGTTATTATGGTGTGCTGAAATACAAATAACAGTAAGACGTTGCTATAACAGGAATAGTATATCAGGTTCATTTTGGTTCTGCAGAAAAATGCTGATAAATAGATATTCATAGGGGCAGCTATGAATTCGAGCTATTAGCTTGAAACTTGAATGGCAGCATCAATTCTCAGTCTCTTTTACATAAAAATATATGGCCTTGCCACATCCTTCTTTTATGTATAAAAGAAATACAGATTGGTGCAATTGTCTAAATGTTTGAGTGTTTCATCCCATGAAGTGACCATGATCAAATAATTCCAGGAAATAAGAATATTTCATATTCTTTTTATTATTTTTTTCCATTAACAGACCTTCTGTCAGCCAAACAAATAAACATTCTCCACTCTAATATCCAGCTTCACACATTGCAAAGCTAATGAAAATGATTCTAAGGGTACAATTAGCCTCTGCCTCTTTTCTTTCTCTTCTGTAGCTCAGGGATGTATTTTCAAAACCATCTGCTGCTACTAATGTGGGGTGGGATGTCCTTTAATGGGATCTCCAGGAGATTAATGGCTTCCTGACAGGCTCTGATGTCAAGCCAAACAAATCCTCGTGTATCTCGCCATCAGTCAGAAGTGCTTTGGCTTTCTCTCAGTGCCTGGATCTGCTCCTCATCTTTTGGGATTAATTCAGCCCCATTGCTTAGATCTCAGAAGTAGGGACCCCGATCCCCTGCCTTGTGCAGATTTTCAGAACATCCTTACATTTTTCTGTGATTCAGATCCTTCCCTGTGAAATGGGAATTTTACTATTTAAATGGAGGGTAGGAGCCTAAAGACAAATGAAAGAGAATTCAGAGAACTCAGCTATAGAAGCATCAGTGAGACCCACAGTGAGCTGGGGCATTTTTGCCAAGATACAGCACAAGAGGGAGCTAGGAAGTGCATGAGAACTTGCTTTAAGGTCTTCAAAAATTTTTAAAAAATATTTTAAAGTTCACAAAGAAACACTAAAAATGGAGACTCAGTGCATTCTGACAGTTATTCAAAATTTTCCTGTCCTGTGAGAAGCAACTGAGGGTGGCAGTGAAAGCAGCCAGGAGGTAACTAGGGTGTTGCAGACCAAAACTGTCTCTGCACTGCCCAGTGACAAATGGCCCTGGATTAGAAATGGCCTTTCAGGTAAATTCAGTGCCAGGAGGGTGAGTACTGCATTATCTAGGAGGCAGCACCACAGCAGGTCTAGTGTCTCAAACCTGGTGTTTCAAAAATTGAAACATTCCTTTGCTCTTCAGCATTGACGTAGGTCACATGTCCTGCGTTTCTTGGATGATGAGAGGTGGAATTACGTTTAAAATGCCTAATTGAGAGGAACAAATCCTACTAGAAATAATGGAATCTCCTGGGTTGCTCAGGTTCGGTGCCCAAAAATTAGCTTGACAATTAAATCTCATTGAAATCAAGAGGGATGTGGTACCTCCATTGCTTTGAGGAACTTTTGTTGTCTATGAAATTCCACATGCAAGCTAAATATTTCATTGTTACTATTTTGTAGTGACATTGAATATAATCCCACCGTTACCGTATTCAGACAGATTTGTAATTTTCTAGCCAGTCTTGCAAAATGAAAATGTAATTCTTTTTGCTGTTATTTATTTTAATAGATAAAAATAGTGGGGAAATTGTGTAAAATGGTATTTGAGAAAATAAAAAAAATATCATTTCAATATGTTTATTTGACCAGCTATACTGAGGTAGTAATGCCTCACACAACAGAAATCTCTGAGGAACAGCAGCTTTTTAAAAGTTGATGGGAAATGTATCAGCAATTTCAAAAGAGTTCATTTATTTAAAATTTACTTAGAACAAAGGAATCTGTAGGGATTTGGATTCACCAAGCCCCAGGAGCCTCTGCGAGTGCATGCAGACTTGCATGCTTGGATTATTTCCTATCCTCCTCCAGAAAGATTAGTATTTGGGAGAAAAATACACAAATGCAGGCTCAAATATGAAAATGCAAATCTTAACATGCTTCTAGTTAATCTCAGCAGCCACTAAACAAAATCCAATTGCCATCAATAGACTCCTACTGTGTTTTAAAGGCTTTGGCCATGCCTTTAAAAAGAAGCAATTTCTGGCAGTCTGTTCTAGCTCAAGCAGAAGTTGCTCAGGGCAACAATGTCTAAGTAAAGGGCGATGTCTGCCTGATCTTTTTCTGTAATAAAGGATGTCAGAGCAGATTATTGCTGTTGTCCCTTGCAGCTCTCACACCTCAGAAATGACACACTCGCCTGACCAGACACTGAGATGTGCCCTGGTTTTTTTTGTTGCTCACTGGGGGCATCAAGTTACTGATGCAGCTCCAGCTGTGCAGTTGCATAAGCAGAGAAGCTGGCAAAGAGTAAGAGTGTAAGTGATGCTTGTTCCTGAGGGTCTGGTGGTGACAGAAGGTAACAGCATCCCACCATGACTTTCTCTGTGCATTTTTGGTCCTGATACAGCTTCTAGGGCAGGGAAAAAATGATAAAATGCTGCTTAGATCCTTAGTTTTGATGGATAATTGATGGGGTGTAGAAGAAATCATAAATACCAAGGACATAATTTTTTTTTAGTCCTGTAAATTAATTTGGTTTGAATGTGTGATTTGAAGGTACACTTCTATATGTACACTAAACAAGAAGTCAAGGTCATTCTCCCCCAAACTAACTAAACTGTTGCCTGATGTGGAGGACAAGACAATTTAGGCACTGTTTCCAATAGCCTGGACTCTCTTCTTGGCAAAAAATTGGTTAAATACATGGTTGCCACTGCTGCAATGCCACTTGTCCTCAAAACCATGGCAAACTCATGGGCTGAGTTAGTTTAGAGGCTGAGCAGTAGCAGCATCCCAGCAGTGAGTGGAGAATGAAGTGTTTGTGAGAGCACAGCCTTCCTGGGCTGATCAATCCATGCTCTGCTGTCCTGCCGTGACATGGACCGAGCTCAGCGGCGCTGCAGGAAACACAGGGGGTGCCAGGTGTCCTGTTGACACCGTGTTTTGTCTCATATTCTCTTGGAATTGGGAAAAGTCACATTCTTTGGGGTGTGTCAGCTGGCAACTCTCTCCCGTGGGCTGCCTGGACCCATTCCCAGCCCCTCAGCAGGGAGCTGTGTCTGCTCCAGCCAGGTCAAGCTGCCAGAGGCTGTTGCAAGGGGACAACTCTCCATCTGGACTAATTTAAAGCTGACAAAAAATGTGAGGTTTCATGAAAAAAAAGACAGCGAGGAGAAAGGATCTTGCAGGTTATCCCAAATTGTATTTGCTTGTGGATTCCCTGTAATTTAGTACACTAAGAGGTTGCTTTATAAGTAGCTGCCAATAAAACAGCAAATAGTAAAATAGTAATAGTTATAAGTAGTTGAAAAAATTATTTCCACAAAAACAAAGTTGATTTTGGAGACTCCCAAAACATGATGGCATTTAATTCAGGCTCAAACCCAGGGATTGACCTTTAAGCAGACACATTTTAGAAAGAGTTTTCATTCTTCAACCCCAGACTGCAAAGAAGATGATACAGGAGAAACTGCTAGATATAAATGCAAGACTTCAGGCTTTTCCTGAACGCAATTATATCTGTTGCCCAAAATTCTAGTTTATTTTGGTGTTTAAATATTGGATTTTTTAAATGAAGCCTAAAATATTGATGCCTGATATCTAAGCATGCTAGTAAAGTCTGTTAAAGAATTTTTAAGTCTCAGACTTAGCTTACCTTTTGCTCTTTTTCTGGTGTGGGTCATGAAAAGAAGTGAATTTAAAATAATATTAATGTTTCAACAGTCGCAATTTAATTTAGACCCTAAATATTGTCACAGAACTGACATTGCAGGCTCTTTCGTTGTCTGTACATACAAATACAGTTGTAGACGTAGACACAGATATTGCCCAGCTACTGGGGTTGTGTTTTCAGTTGACTGACAGGTCAGATATTTTATTCTTTTATTTTAGCAGTATAGGTGACAAGTTTTGCACTACTTTATATCTGTTTTCATTTTTCTTTTGCTTTTGGTCTCTCTCCTTTTTATTTAACCAAGGGGGGTTCTTTCAGCTTTTTTGGAAAAAATTCAGAAGGAAACAAACAACTTGGAACATCATTGGCACAAATTTTTAGCCCCGCATTTCAGATGCTCACAAAACACATCAGCAAAGCAGCATAAGAGGAACCAGAGAGAAACCTGATATGACACGAGGTGGCTGTTCTTAAAGCATGAATGCATAAGAAGAAATGCGGGTTTTGTCCAACTGAAAGCAACAGCACAGCTATTTCCACAGCGAGGAACAGCAGCTGCAGTAGCACAGTAGCTGCAAGGAAAAATTACAAGAAGTGTCCATTCTCATATTTCAGATAATGACCTGATCACCAGCTGAAGTCAGTCAGAAATCTCCCCCTGTGGTGTATTATTGTCCAATTAGATGTTACGAGGTTTTATGTTCCTTCCTGAAGCATTCCAGATTATGAGGATGCGTTGGATGGGCCATTGCTCTGTTCTCAGATGGCAATTCTTGTGTTTGAGGGAGGGAAATCATGGGTGAGGTTTAATGAGGCAGAAGGATAGAATTTCTACCCTTGGTAATTTGTTCAGGGTGACATTTTCCTACTTGTCCACCTCCCTCCTGCCTGAAATTCTCAGTGACTGGATTCTGGAAAAGCAAAGTGAGCTCTGTTCTGTTCAGGCAGAGTGGAGGGCAGAGCCCCTCAATTAACTGCAGACCACAGTAAACAATCCCATCTCTTTCAGCAGAGATTTCCTTCATTCTGGCAAGGGAGGCATCAGAACAGCAACAAGACTGCTGAATAACTGGATAATGCTAAACTTTCACTGTCTTTCATTACTAGATGTAGGAAAGGGATATTTAGAGGACTGAAACAAAATGTGAGAGCGTGCCTGTGTAGCAGATAAATGACTGATGAAATGAATAGTCTGACTTCTCTGGAGGGGCAAAACATGAGATTCATGATGTGGCCGGGTCTGAATTACCTGGAACTGCTCCCTGGTGTTTACAAAGCTTCCTTTGACTCAGTCACGTCAGTTTGCAGACCTGGTGAGCCAAATCTGCAACAGCACAGTCACGAAGCCTGTGTGGATTCCATGCATTACTGTGCCCTGCTGTCACTTCTGTGACTCACCTGGGGACATGCTGGGCACCTGCCAGAAAAGAAAGGCTTGCCTTGGACAGTCCTGTTCTCAGCAGTCCATTACATTCCCACTAACAAAGGGCAGGCTCACTTCAGCAAGGGGAACCAAGCTGGTGTTTTCACAGTTTTCTGGGGTTTGTTGAGCCCGTCATCCAAATCCTGTAAGCCAGCTCTGGGGCAGCTCAGGAGCTGGTGTGACACAGAGCTCAAGGGGACAACCAGGAGGTGCAGAGGGGCTTTTATGGCTGACACTGTGCCCTGATTTTCACCACGGTTTCTTTGCTATATCTCCATGGGTCCCAGACATGTGGGGGTCTCAGACATGTGGGGGTCTCAGACATGTGGGGGTCTCATCATCTCAGCCCCAGCTCAGCTGAACGGGGTCGTGCACCCTTCCCTTTCGTGCAACCAGGAACTCTGCTCACCCTCCATAGTCACACGTAGAGGCATAAAAAACACGCTTTAGGTGTTATATAATGTGTCCCCTGAGACTCAACCAGTGCAGGAAATGTGCTGCTGAAGGGGAAAGTGGGAGGAAAATGTAACCTCAGTGCTGCCTTCTGATACAGCTTTTATTGCTGCAGTGAAGCCCACTTGGAAAGACTAAACCAGCTGGGGAACTGGAAGAATGTGAGAGCAGAAAATATTTCTCCACATCCCAACCCTCTCTGAAGCCTCGCTGACCCCTTGTAGAAAAATTTTGGCATCACTGCAATACTTGGCACTCTCATGGGTATTTTTCGTGGCATGAAAAACTCCAATAACATCTCCCTGCCCTTCCAGTAACATCACTCTGCTGGGCTCCAAGGTGATCATCCTGGGGCAGCCAGCATTTTCCAAGTGCAATTTAAAACTGAACATCTCCCTATCTACCTTGTGATGTTAAGAGAACCATGAAAAAAATAAAAAAGGATTGGTTTGAAATTGAAAGTTGCACTGAGGTTTTTGACTTCTGAAGATAATTTTCAATGCATTTTGTTTGAAAGAATCTTGAAAAATGCCTTGAAAAAAAAAAGGGAAACAAGAACAGATGGAACAGGTGTTGTTCCATAGCAAATTTGAATCCATACTGAGGATCTGACTCATGATCACCTCTGGAAGTGAGGGAGACTGACATTAGTTTTTATCTATTTTTTAAAATAAGTTTTCATAAGTTTTATATTGTTTATTAATATACTTAAGACCTCTATTGAAATCAGAGAGCTGAACCTAATAGATTGTGAGGGAAAATTGCAACTCCACTCCAAAAACTTCCATGCAAGATTATTTTGAAGGCAATAGAAGGAATTTCCTTTTGTTTTGCAAGAAACACAGAACTTAAAAAATCTGTGTCTTTACTTACTATAAAGAGACTATCAGGTCAAAATAAGATCCAGTTCTATCTCTTAGAAAATAATTGCTCCTGATTACCATCTTCCATATGCTTAAATGCTAAGTATATATTTATAGCACACTGACATATTTAGCCGGTTTTATTAAAATTGTTGAAATTTTTATGCTATTCAGATATGCTTTATTTCAGTGTCTTTATTGCATAAAGCAAGAAGACAATATAATAAAATTCTTCTCCTACATAATCCATAAGTTTTTCAATACAAGCTTTTTTTGTCTCTAGGAAGAACTAGCTTGTCCTCAGGAAACAATGTCACCACTATGCAGAGAGATAGAAACATTAGAGCAAAAAGAAATGTAGAAATTCAGATTGGTTGATGGCTGGAAAAGGTCATTTTGTTGATATTCATCAGAGAACAGAAGAACCTCAAAGAGTGAAGACTGGGTTGTTAAACTACTTCTGAGAATCATCAGCAGCTTTGTTTGGTTCTTTCCAGAAGTGCTCATTTCACTCCATTACAGCACAGCCCAGAGAGATGCATCAGGTGGTTCAGAAAAAAGACCAAACTCTTCACTCTAAAAATGTTTGTAATCCATAATTATAATTATAAGTATAATTTGTGGGAAGCAGGAGCATTTTGCGGCTACTTTGTCTGAGGACAGTTTTCTTCAGTGGGAAAAGCTGCTGAAATGCCTCTGTGTGGGACTCCCTCTGTGTAAGACTCCATGAGAAGAAATAAAAGACTATAGAATCATGTCTCACTTCTGAGCCCATCACCGGCCAGATCTGGGGTCTGGCCCAAGTTTAGGCACCAGGAATAAAACTCACTACACCTAAAAATGGACAAGGTAGACTTACACCTAAGGCAGTGTTAGTTTGAGCTACTGGCTGCTACTGGAAAATTCCTATTTTTTTAGCAGTGGTTGGATCTTCTCACAGCTCTCTGGTCTCTTTTTTCCTGTGTGGAACCTTGTGCTTGACAGATCTGCCCCCAACTGAGCTGTCCCATCCCTGCAGAACCAGCAGATTGTCAGGGCCCCTGCACTGCATCTCTCAGGGGACAAAACTATTTTGGGGGCCATGGCTTAATTTTCCATTGCCCCAGGTTGCTGATGTGATGTAGGGGGCAACTGAGACGGGTGGGAAGGGGACTGGAACACTTCTTTTAGCAGCACCCTGAGGCTGTACTGCATTGGGACTGCAGCTCCTGGGTCAGCAGGAGGCATCTGCACACATCTGAAATAAATCCAGCTCTGCTTCTCTGGATCAGGTGACTCAGCATCCATTTGTTGGACTAAGCCCCTTAATTTGAGCTCAGCCCGAAGGCTGCACTGAGTCTGCAGAAAGCCATTCCATCTTGTGAATAAATTGTTGGTCTAGTGACTGAGGCACTGGTCTGATTGCTGCAAACTTGGATGTTCACCCTGCTTTTATTGTTATATCTTTGTAAGATTCCCTCATGAGAGCTAGCTCTGGCTACCAGTACAGATTTTGGGCTAATGTAGTTTTGAGCTGGTCATTCCATTATTTTCTTTTTGCCCGTCAGCTAAAAGTAAGATGGGAAAATGAGCATTTTAAAAAAAAGAAAACAACAGTGTTACAAACCTTTGTGATTTTATATAGCTCTCTGTACAGATATGCAGACCTGCTGAAGACATTGCATCATTTTCTTTCAACTAGAATTGCTGGATATTATCTTAACTTAAAGTTCAAGGTAAACTAACAAAAATTAGGTAGTTTTCTGTCTGTTAGCAAATAGTGACTTGAATTTACCTATGCATGCACTTTTATCCCACCAATTTGTCAGTGACTCCTTTTAGAATTATTCAAACAGCATGAATCTGGAGGAAATTTAAAAATAAAAATAAAAAAAAGAGAGACATAGAAAATGGGTCTCATAGGTATTTCTATTTAATAAAATTAAATATCCTTCTCCACTTTATTTTATTCGTATGCATTCTCTGTTTCATAGCCCTAAGAGTATATTACAAAGATGAACAGATGTTGTGATAGACATTTTTATAGAAAAGTAAAAATCTAGGATGCAAATGGGATATCTTAGTCTTTGTATTAACTTAAGCAGTTTCAAATCACCTGGCATTTGTCCATTCAGTTAATCTTCTCTGGCCAGAGGAGTTTGTGGATTGATTATACAAGTCCTCTGGCTTGAAAAATACAGCTGCCTTATCCAGAGGTTCTTCCCCAATTAATTTATTAAGGTTTGACACTGTGCCCCACAGAGGCTTCCTGAACACTGCTGGTTTGGGAGACAGGTCTGGGGAATGCTAAGGGCAAGTCATTAAAGGCACTTTTCCATGAACCCTAGCTGTGATTTTAGGAGGGGAGATCTCAGTGACACCAACTTGAAGCTATGAGTGGGAAAAATAAAAAAGCTTCCAGACCATATTGTACTTTTTTTTCTTTGCAAGGTTTTGTCCCGTATCTTTAGTTTCATTAATGATTAGTTATCTGCTGTCTCATCAAAACAGATCAGGCTGTTGTGTTGCCTTATTCCATCAATTACAACAAAAACTGCAGCCCCTCTGCTCCATGCTGGAGAAATGGAGAAACAGCCAAGTTGCAGTGGCACAAGGGCTCATGTTTTCTACCTTTCCTTTCCTTGCTCAGAAACAAGTTATTCCAAAGTGATATTTTGTTTTCCATCAGTAAATTAAACTGCACCTGCAAATCCTATTTATTTTGCCTTGTAAATTGCCTGGATTTTATGTGGCTCTTCACTCAGCTGTTTGTGAGGTAAGTGTGAGCAATAACCATTATATCCCCCAAAGGAGAGCACTGCATATTATTTGCCTGTACAAGTGTCTTCATCCTATGAAGCAAACTCCAAAGGACTAAAAGAAGCTGATCTGTGTAGTGGCAGTTGGGAATGGCCTGGATTTGGATACAGAGGAAAGGTGTCTTTTTTCACAGCTGATACCTCCACAAAAGTAAAGTGTGATAAAAAGACCTTTGCATTGGTCTTTTACTAACCACTGTTAGCATGCATTGCAGCAAAACTCTGTGAAAAAATAATAATTTCATGCTAAATTTGCTGTAGATACAAGACGATGCAAGAGCCTCAGCTAAGAAATCATGGATATTTTCTTGGATTCACAGAGATGTTGTTGGAAGAGACTTCCAGAGGTCACACAGTCCAGCCTCCTGCTTGAAGCAGGACCAGCACCATCAGCAGGTCAGGTCAACCTTGGCTGTGTCTGAATCAGTCCAGAAACCTCCGAGAGTGGAGTTCAACAGCCTCTCCTGGAAACCTTTTCAGTGCTGCAACACCCACTTGGTCGGAAGGGATTGCCCAATGTCCAAGCTGAACATCCCAAGGTTCAGCCTGGGGCCATTGCCGACCCTAGTAACGGGAAATTTTTTTTTTTTTTTTTAAATTTGCAACTACTCTTGCAGTAGCTCGGGTTGGCGTTAGATCACTTCCTTAGCACCCCCCTCACCAGAGGACAGGGACCCAATAAACAAACCCAAGCTCCCCCTCCAACTGCTCAAACCTCTCTCTCCACATCCCTTTTGAGCTGATGAGCCCAAAACCAGACCTGTATTTCAGGTGCAGCTTCACTGGCACTGATAGGGATAAAAAAACACCCCTGATCTGATCCCCCACTCCTCCTTGGGAAGATGAGAGTGCAGTTTGCCTTATTTACCGTGAGAGCACCCTGCAAAAGTGACTGCTGAGATCGCTGCGACATGGAAACTTCCATCCAAAAGTCTGTGTATGCCAGCATACTTTCTTTCCTACAAATCTTTGTGACACTTCACCTGTACAACCTTGTCAAGGTAAGGTTTACTGTGCACTTACAAAAAAAAAAAAAGATTTGCAGACTTGCTGCTTGCCTGGTATATGCAATATTTATTTATTAGAGTTTTGATTTACAAGACTGATATAAGAAAGTACATTTTCCAAGCTCTAGGAGATTCTGCTGTAAATGAGAAATACAGTCACATAAAAATAGACAAGTTATTGCTCCTCCCAGAAATGTTAAAAAAAAAAAAAAAAAGAGACACCCAAAATTCCATGAAACTTTGATTGCAGTGTGTCAGTTTATGTAAAATACACTTGGGATGTTCAGTATCTCCCACAATTATGCAGAAATAGATAAGACATTCCACAAGTTGCTCTGACTGTTGCAAAATTGAGGTTGCAGCAGGTCATGAGAAAAGTGTAAATTTTAATGATGTGAGACTTTTATGGGATGTCTTGCCCAGGAAGGGGCTAAGGTTTAGCTGATCATGCTGAACCCAGGGGTGGCAGTGAGGGACAGGGGCAGGGAACAGGTCCAAAGCCACCTTTGTATTTCTGACTGACACCTCCAGCTCCTGGTGTGGGTGCAGGTCTTTTTAATCCACGTTTGGTTGGGTTGTTGTCTCCAGAGTGAGGCATAAACTGTAGCTGCTGTGGCCTGAGAGCCATGGGTCACCAGCACAGCTTTCTGCAGCCATTTTGTAAACTCCTGTGCAGGAATCTGGGAATTTGGGATGAAGATTAAGAGAAAGAGGAGAGTTAACGACGCTCGCCTGAGGTGGAGGGAAGCTGCTTCTTCATATGATCTGTGATTGAGCTGTGGAAATCTCTGTCACAAAGTGACAATAATGCCCATGATTCCAAAGATGATTGGACAATTTAATGGAAGAAAGATACCTGAGGGACTTTTTTATGAAAAGAAAAATGTCATTTTATTGTTTATAAAGAACACCACAAGTTGCTCAAGGTGTTCCTGCAGAGAGGGCTGCTGGAGGATAAGCGGGGGTTTGGGTGAGTAATCTTGGGCACACCCCTGGTAATTATTTTTTCACTAGGAATAAACTACAGGTCACTGACGGAAAGAGGCTTTTGGGACATTCAGACCTTGCCCTGATCCAGTGTTTTTCCTGTGTAGCATCTCTGGTGCTTCCTCTGGAGCTGTAGACTCACAGAACCACAGTTTGGGTCGGAAGGGACCTTAAAGCCCACCCAGTTCCATGCCCTGCCATGGGCAGGGACACCTTCCCCTATCCCAGGCTGCTCAGAGTCCAGGCAGAGCACAAAGCCCTTCTGGATTAGGAATTACCCTGTGAAGGAGCTTCCAGGAGCCCCAAAAGCTGATTGGATGAAAAGCCACAAAAAGCAAATATCTGTGAATGCCTCCTGGTGCACTGAATGCTGAAGGGGCTGTAACTCTCGTCTGGTCTCACCACATGGCAACTCCAGAGGGACCAGTACTGGTTTTAAATTTCTGACTTTTTAAAGCAGTCAGCCACTCAACATGACAGCTGACTTAAAAGTCATCAGCTCAAGTACGGTGCTTTTCTATGCAATTTTTTAGGATTTTAAAAAATGAAAAGAAATTTCAGATTGATTTAAAAGTGCTCACAGCCAGAAATGCAACAAAAGAAGGGAGAAACTCAGAATAAGCAATGCAAAAGTTTTGCTTTGGAGTTTTGTAAGTTCTAGGTCCTCAAATATCATTCAGTCTGTTCTGGAAGAAGGAAGTTTTAAAATTATCTCTCTGACAAACTGGTTTTTAATCCCCAAATTTTTAGTACATAGGGCTCTTCAAAACAAGTTCTAGGGACTTTATTTTTCAACAGGAGAGATTTCCCACTTTCCCTTCTTCTTGTCTGGAGAAAGGAATAATTCTGTTGGCTCAGAAAATTTAAGGAGAAAAACCCAAGGTGGAGAATGAACTTGGAAAAATTTAGAAAATTGAAGTTTCAGAAAGATCCTGGTTACACCAACCTAAAGATTATTATTAGAAACCCTCATGAATTCTTAATGATTGCACATCACAGCCTATAAGATCAGTAGGATGAACACATTCTCTAGAGTTCAGAGAAGATGTTCTAGTAACATCTTGCTTGAAATGCCTGAGCAAATTATAGGCAAATAAAGACATGTTAGAAACAAAAAGAAATGTCATTCAGCTTTTGTCATGCTGGTCTTGGTAAATCATGCCAGTTAAATAATTTTAAAAATGAAATTTAAAAAAAAAAAAAAAAAAAAACCCTAGAAGTGGAAAAAAGGACAGAATTTTGAAAAATTACCAAAAATTGAGAATTGAAAGTGCATATATATATATATATGTATATACACACACACACACACACACACACACACACACACACACACACACATCCTTGGCTTTTCCTTTCTTTTCCTTCTAGTCCATGAAATTTAACACAAATATAATTTATATAAGAGAAGATAAAGAGGTGATCAGTTCACAGTTTATCAATGGCTCCATCAGCCTAAGTGATTTTTTTATCTAGCAAAACAACCCAGCACATAAAACAGAATAAACCAATCATAACATCAAGTGACTGGACATAAAAACCAAACAGGTCCATATTAAAAATATGGACAAAAATTAAATGGAGGAGATAATTCACCAGGAAAACAGTTTGCCTTTGAGTATGGTGATTTTATGTGAGAATAGGATGATTTTCTAGAAAGGATGTGCTGGTTTTTTTAGACAAGACAAAGAAAAGTCTAGAAAATGGATGTGCCAAGGTAAGTGGTGCCCTGGGTGAGTACCCAGTGGTGGCTCCTCCGTGCACACCTTGATCTCTGTGACTCTGAGCCAAAACCAACACCAAGTGGTGATGAGACTGCTGGGTTTTAGCAGAGTTCTGTGAAGGCTTCACAAAGAAAAACAAAGCCAAGAATAAATCCCCAGGAAGGCGATGGTTTTAATTATCACTCCAAACACAAAGATAGAAGCTCATGATATCAAAGTCTGCCTGGCTATGAGTGATACAGTGCATGAGGAATGTGAGCGTGACCCTCTCGCGCTATTTGGTGTGAGAATCTCTGACCTTGAGGGTCTCCCAGGGTGAATACTCGGGGTATGATGGAGTGATTAGAATGCATCACCAGAGGGTAGAGTGTGTAATAATTACATGATGCCAATCAAATGGCGAACAAAGCCAAGCCGTAAGAGCAGCTTTATCGAATATGAGGGAAATCCAACTTCCTGCTGCTGACTGCGGGGTGCAGAAATTTGGGGGTCGTGTGGCTGATCACAACAGAGCAGCTTCACCTCCTGCTTTCTGTGCTTCCAAAGATATGAGGACTGAGTAAGACTTCCCAGAGATGTTTGTGACTGCTGGGGAAAGGGAACCTTAGAGAAGCAGGCATCACGGGTTTGTTCAGGACTACAGGATCACAGGATCACAGGGCAGTGCAGGCAGATTGGATTGGGGGATAAATTCCTGGGAGAGCTCCATCTGACTCAAAGATCTATTAATTTGTGAGGCAACTGTGACAGCTTTCATTGTTAGTTACCACGGAACTCACAACTCACAGAGACAGGAGAGAAGTAACACTAGATGAAATCTGTCCAGGACAGAAATTGAGTCATAACACTAATGATAATAAAATACTAATTACACCTGGAGCAGCATTTTAATAATGATAATTCAGATTATGTTAATGTACCGTTCTTTTTAAACATGCTAACTACCTGTTCAAATTGTAGAAGGTCAATGCAGTGTGTGGCTGGCTCTCATCAATTTTTTCCTATGTACTGGAATTCACAGTCTTGGCTGACGTCCATTTTCCTTTTTCAATCAGCAGCTTATATTTTAAATTCATTCATTAGGTAATAAAAAAATCTTTAATTAAAAAAGTAATTTATTCTTAATGACTCCAGGTCCTATAAACTGACAAAAAGTATTGCTTTAACCCATTTATTAGAGTCTGAGTGATGTGTTATCTCCCTGGAATGCTAAAGACGATCGTTATCAGCTTTGTTTACTCAGCACACACAGAGGATTTTTGGCTGTGTGGAGATGCTGATGTCCTTTACTACTTAAACACTGGCCAGGAGACCTGCATGGTGACTGTAAGCAGTGCCATTAAGTTGGATATCCATTTGATTAAGAAACATTTCATCTCTGATAGGAGATGGCCAGGGTAAAAGCTAGTATTTTAAAGGGCTTCTTTTGGTACATTTAGCACCAAAATGTTTCTATGTTTGACAGATGCTGAGGGAAGAAGGAGAGCAAAGAAAGGTGTTTTGGCCACTTAAGTAGGCCTTTTTTCACATCTAAAGAAAGAGAAAATTCCTGTGAAAGAAAGGCTGTAGGTATTGGCTGATTTTTTATACAGCATGGTTTTGTCTTCTTCCATGTCCAGGGTTAATTCCTTTGTTATCAAGTGAATAATGCACTTGTCTTGCATAGCAGAGTGGGGAGAAGATGGGGAAGGGAAAGGAGGAAATAAATTGAGACACTGAACTGGCCTGCCTTGGAAGGAAATTAAGGTCTGAATATCTGATACTTGCTCTGTAAATACACAAGAGCCCCTTCCTTAGTGCTTTTGTAATGGCACAATCAAGCCAAACTTCATATACTCGCAGATATTCTTCTCAGGAAATGGGGAAAATTAAAATTTTTTATGGTTGCTCTTGACTTCAAATTTCCATTCACACTTTTAAAGCATGACTTGTCTATTTTAGGGTTCATAGAAAGTGTTCCAGTGTCACTCACAGAAGTTCAACATGTATAGAAAATCAGTGGGAATGCAAATCACATCATGAGTGAATACCTAGGAAACATCAGCTCATGATGAATGCAAAATATCAGAGATTAGCTCTAGAACTTCTCATCTGAATTCAAAAACAAAACTTTGTAAATAACCATTACAACTGTCACACATTTAGCAAAGCTTTGACATTATCTGTTTCATGAGTTGGGCCTCGTCAGCATTTACGAGAAAATGAGATGGACAAAAAGAGAGAGTGAGCAAGTGCAATACTGATTTGCCAGGAATTTTCCTTCATTGGCAGAGGATTGTGAAGTATAAATGCAGTTATAATCATGCTTAATGATAATTTGTGATGCCATAAAATCAAGTTCATTGCCTGGCATGTTTTGAAATCCAAGATTTGGGACTTTCTGTCCAGTTTGTTTTGTTTTAAATGTTCCAACAAGTTGTTGGACTGGTGTGTTTCAAGTAACATAGGCTGGAAAACTACAAACATGTTAAAAAAATATTCTACACAATTAGCTAATTGCTGTGGAAACTGCTTTCTGAATTTAAAATGTCCTTTTCACTGCAAAAGTTTCCACATTATCAAATAGTCGTACTCTGGGGGAATATTTTGGAACTTCTCTCAGTAGAGAGCTTCCCGAGGAAAGGGTTTTTCTGACACAGTCCTTTGTACCAAATTAATCTGACTCTGAAGACTTGATCAAAAATGGATAAGCACTAAGTGGAGAAAAGAGTTTTTTTCTACTGTATTTTAACTCTATCTTAATTTGGTTTAACATCTTTCTCAAAATCAGATTAACATATGAAAGAACTCCATTCCCTCTGTATATAGGAAATAGAGACATGCAAATACTCAGCTTCATTTTCAATAAACCTGACCCAAAAGCTTTCAGTCAAAAAAAAGGACCAATTATTCCAGCTGAAAACTAGAAATGGAAGCTGTTGCTGGCACAGGGCACATCTGATCTTCTGTGACATCCCTCCCATCTCGTCTCTTGGTGTCTCTTGTCGTACCTCAGGACACAGATACTGCTGTCCCTCTGCCAGCTGGCCCTGACACCTCAATCCAGCACTAATTTTCTATAAAAGACATTTTTCCTAGTCTTTCCCCCTCCTTCTCTTCCCTTTTACGTATTTTAAAACTTCAGGAACATGGATGATTTTTCAGCATAAATGCATGCTCTCTGGTTTTGATGGTGGTGTTACCAAGGATACCATGATATGTTTTACTGAAGATGGTAATAACTCTTTTTATATTTTTTCTTTTCTGGACCAAAATAATGTTTTGCTTTCCAGTCAAGAGCTGATCAAATGATAGTGCAACTTCAAGTTGCTATGGAAACCAGACTACAAAGACAAAGATACACTATTTATCTAATATCTTCCTTGCAAAAGCATATTTTTGCTCTGTATGCATTCTCTCAAAATGGTATCTTAAGCAGGTAACATCAGTTCATAAACTGAATCCAATACTAACTGTGGCAAAATATATATGGAACAATAAAAGTGTTTTATTGCAATAATCCCCAAAGACTTCACATGGTCATCAGATAGTAAAATTTAATATATAAATAGTAAAGAAAGCAGTTGCCCAGTTTTCTCTCTGCCAGTGTTCATAATCCATTTTACAAAGAGCTTTATGGAATACTGACTTAAAGGAACCTGCAATAGTTTTTGAAGTCACAACTTTTGAGGTGAAATATATTTTTATTGGCCCTACAACCAACAGAAATTATCATGAAAAAAAACAAACCCAAACAGAATCAGATACTGGATGTCAAATCTGTTTTGTGTAACTCAAATAGGCAAAAACTTTCAAAGTAGATGTGGAAAGTAGCATTTAGGAAGATATCCACAGGCATTTCCAGTTTGTTTAGGAGCAAAACTTCCCAGGTGAACCTCTGGCTGATGCTAGGAGTTGGAGCTCAGCAACTCTGCATCTCCTCAGGGTTTTGTACCAACTGAGAGACTGCATTTGAGGACAATTTACGGAAAAATGATGGATGTAAAGGTTCCTCAGACAACAACGAAATTGTGTCATCATGAATTAGTTCAATGCAGCGACTTGCAAACATCATTTGGACTGGACAGAGATGACTCTCTATTTATATCAAGCGGGGCAGAAAGTTAATTATACTTAGGGTTGCATTTGTCTACCTTTGTCCAGTTAAATTATGTTGAAGGGTTTTTGTCTGTTTTTTTCGTGTTGTTTTTTTTTTTTTTTAAGTGTGCAATAGAGTCAAAACTTGTTGGCAGGAGAAGGTGACAAGAGAGGAACCCCTGAGCAGAATGATAGCTCAAAATAAACATGAGCTCCTGTTCTTGTTTGAAATTAGAAGCTCTGTTGACTTGAGCATTATTTCATGGAGGTGAACAACAGGAATATTTTGTCAAACACATATGAAATGCCCTACCTAAATTTTGTTGTCTCCTAGTTGAATGTTTAGGCTATGCCAAGCATCAAGCACTCGTTAACTGAGACAAACACCAGCAGAGACTGATTAATCACATCCCCAAAATAATGTCCAAGATAGGTGAGATGAATCACATCCTGAATAGCTCTCTGTGATATGCAGAGGGGACCCAGACAAGAACCAAAATGAGATGCTAGACACACAAACTTGCTGAGATGAATCTCAGTTCTGGTAGGAAGCAAATCCTGGCGAATCCCGAGCAAATGAACAGCATCCCTGAGGCTGTGGGATGGGCAGGAAACTTGTGTTTTCCCAGCAGCTGGATCCCAAACCAAATGCACCTGAGCACTCCTGTGGAGGCTCCGGGATGCTTCAACAAAGGGGACACAAAAGTTTAAATCAGTTAAAGGCGAGAGGGCATTTAGGGAGAGGCTGCTCCTGCTTGCTGTGCTCGGATGTTCTTCCCAGAGGACGATTTGCCATCTTCCAGGCTGTGCTGTGCCAGGCTGAGCATGGAGCAGTGGCAGACACTCTGCCTGGTTTAAACCAGCAGGATGCCTTTGCACAGCAGGGAACTCTGCAGGGCAGGTGTGCTCCGTGGTACTCCAGGCTTTAATATTCTTCAAGGAAACAGCATCAGCAGACTTCCCTGCAGAGAAGCAATCAAGCATACAAGTGTCAGGTTGGGACCAAGAAGGAGAATATGTAAGATCTGCAGCTATTTCACTGGTTGAGTCTGGCAATACACCTCTTATCTATCCCACAGGAGGTAAAACAGCAATGTTTTGTTGAGGTGTGAGAATAAAAAGAAAAAAAAATTCAGAGCTGGGATTTTTTTAGGTTATCAGAAAATCTATTCAGTTTTGCAGTGTGGCAGATCTGGAATCCTTGTTTACTTGCTCCACTCCTTAAACTTAGTGGCACTGAGACTTTGCACTGGGTAACATTTCTAGTGTGACACGAGTGTCCACCACA
This sequence comes from Pardalotus punctatus, assembly GCA_013400915.1. Taxonomy (NCBI): domain Eukaryota; kingdom Metazoa; phylum Chordata; class Aves; order Passeriformes; family Pardalotidae; genus Pardalotus; species Pardalotus punctatus. Next base: position 83,672 of record VZTX01028424.1, read on the forward strand.
TCACTGCTGACAGATTTGCATCCCACCAAAATTAGATCTCTGCTTCTTCTCTCCCTATCAAAACTCTATGTTTGTCTTTGTCTTCCCACAGCTTTTATCTCCTCACCTCATTCTGCAGTTTCTTTTTTTTCAATGTTTCATTTTCCTTCTCTTCATGGACAGCTTTTGTGTCCATCACATGCCTTGGAGGGAGATAAGAGATGAGGCTCTTTATTATGAGCAGTGAATCCAACAAAATGTAAATTACCAAAAAAATGACAGATCCACCAGCGTATTTAAGATGAAGTCTGAACAATTATCAAGGGCCTTGCAATTAATTTCCTCATGTCTCCACCTGCAGCTTGTTAGCAATGCACCTGATTCCATTCTCTTCATGGACAGCTTTTGTGTCCATCACATGCCTTGGAGGGAGATAAGAGATGAGGCTCTTTATTATGAGCAGTGAATCCAACAAAATGTAAATTACCAAAAAAATGACAGATCCACCAGCGTATTTAAGATGAAGTCTGAACAATTATCAAGGGCCTTGCAATTAATTTCCTCATGTCTCCACCTGCAGCTTGTTAGCAATGCACCTGATTCCAGCATTAGAGGGATATGGATTCCTATTAGAGATTGTCATGCACTTGTGTAGGCACATGAATTTTTTATGCAGATGCTCCTATGGTTGGGTGATTACTTCAGCAGAAATATTTGCTTCATCACTACTATATTAAATAGGCTGCAAATACTAGCAAAATCTGGCTTGAGAAAGGAAAAACAGCTGGCAAAGGCTGCAGTCTCTCACATCTAAATGACAGTCATGTAATAATAACTGCCATGTAATTATTCAAATCTACCTTCTCTTTTTCTCTTATTTCCCAAATAAAAGAATGAGGAAGTTCTGCAGCTACCAAACCGCATGTTAGCCTAAAGTATTCACATGTAAAAGAGAAAATTTCCACCAGATAAAAAAATGAATCAATTTGTTTCTTTATTTCCTGATAAAAATAAAGACTTTTTGATCCATGATTGAAGGTCAGAATTGACACTGCTCTTCCAGAGAGCACAGACATTGATTGCTGGAGTTTTTTTTTGTAAACAAACCTTCGTAGGTCAAGTCAATACCTGCTTCAACCTTTTCACACAGTGATGTTGTTTTTGTCAGAAGAGAGTTGAAAAGAGGCTCCTTTCTATCTGGTTATAAAGAAATGTTGAGTGGGGCTTTTTTCTGTCTTTACAAAAAAAGTCCTGTTTTGGGTGATGTTGCCGTGGTTGTTCTAGATTGTTCACTATAGGAAGAAAAAAACCAAACCCCTAAAATTCTCCTGTTTACATAATTTTGGAGCGCCACATACCTAAGCTCTCTGCTTTAGACTCACAATATGGACAACAGAGAAATCCAGGGAGAACCAGAGCATGACTCAGCCCAAATCAGAGCGATTCTCTACCACTGCCTGCCTCCAGTGAGAGCACAAAGAGCAGGAGTTCTGCAGCTCCTCAGTGGAACAAGGGCTCTCCCTGTTGTAAAGACTGGCAGCTTTAAAGTAAAGATCAGATCACTCCCTTCTGCTGTCAAGAAAATATCTGTTCACTGGAAACTGAAGCCCACATCCGGGACACCCAGATTTGTGACACTGAGGCTGGAAATGCTATAGAGCAGACTCAGTTCAAAAGACAGTGCCTGAGCTGGAGGATGTGGGTGAGTCTCAGCAATCCTATTTTAAAGATTAAATAAACAAGATAAAGATAAAAAAATAAATAAGGTAAAGGTAAATAAATAAAAATAAAATGCTTTCACTCTAACCTCAACATCACAAGTGCAACTCTCTTACATATGGGCTACAATTTTTCCCCTCCCAGTTATCATATTTCTCAGAAGGCTGGCTGTCTTTTTAATCTCTAAGAAACTTTATTACCTTTTAATTAAAACAAGGCTTGGGTTATATTTGAAGAGGAAATTGGATGTATTGTATCTGGATACATAATAATGCAAAAAACCATGACAGCTTCTCTTATGGTCAAACTACCACCACCATGTGTTGAACACATTCTGGTTCTGTGCTGACAGAGCGTGGATTTCGGCCTCATCCCCTGCTCCCGTTGCACGTGGGAGCATCTGGACCACAAATATACTTTTGTATGCCTGTACTTTGATCAAGACACAAGCTGGATGATCATATGCTTTGGTTCCAATGAATTGCTGGCACCAGACCTCAAAATCAGCTGCCCCAGGCAGGTGCAGTTAAAACTTGGCTTTTGTCATCTCCCAGCAGCAGTAGTGATGGATTTAGCAGATGGGATCCCAGGGCTCTTCTCCTCCTCCTCACCTGCTCTGTGGCAGGGAAGGAGCTGCAGTGCATTATTATCCCTGTGTTTCCATCCAAACACTGATATTTGCACTGGGAAACACACATTGCCTGGCAATGGGTACAAAGCTGATGCTGGGATTGTTTCATGGTAATTAGTCTGAGCATGGTGGTTACTGGGCTCTCCAGAAAGCCATGAGTTGTGTTTACCCCTCCTCAATGTTTCACAGATTTTTCAGCACAAACACCATTTGATTGAATATTTCTTTGAGATCAATGTTCTTCAAAAGGATTTCCGTGAGAATGTCTAGACTCCCAACCAAAATATTTCCATTTGCTGTTGGGCAGCAAAAATCAGTGACAATAGACTTAGAAGTCATCAATGAATGTCAAAAGAAAACATATAAAACCTCTTAATGCAACAGATGAAAAAATGCTACAAGTTAATCATCCCAGTTACTAAATAAATATTTATAAACAAGTCATATCTTTAAAGACTCGGGATCAGTTCAGAAAGAGATCAAATAAAATGAATCAATTTAAACATAAATGACATTCAAAATAAATGTTTTGACTAGTGAAGTCAATGCAGAATTGATTAAAACAGTTCAGTGTAGAGGTTGCAGCTTACTAAGTCTAGCTTCTGAGAAAATAAGATGTGTCTCATGTTACTAAACCTTCTGTTGCCTCATTTTCACCCTGGTATGATGAAGCAGATTCATTTCTTATTTACAATGAGGTACTAAAACAAGACCATGGTGGGAGCTGATGCTGAACATGTGTACTATGCCCTGAAAATCTCTATTCAAAATATGGCCAGAGCAGCCTATAGATAAGTTAGGGGTGGTGGGGTCAAAGAGCCATATTTATAAGTTCTCACATACCTATATTTAAAGAGAATGTAGGCAAAACACATGACTAATTGGGTTTGACCTGGATAACATTTTTAAAAAAAATAAAAATTTAAAATTATGTAAAACAAGATTATCAGCTCTGAGAGAGTAATACAGAATATCTGGTGTGTTTTTTTGTTTTGTTTTTTTTTTTTAAGTCCATAAATGTGAGAAATACAGGCAGAATGAAGACATTCTCTGGGAACATATACACTGCTATATCCTTAGAGTGGCATGATAGTACGGGATTATAAGGAAGAGAGAACCTGCTGGGAGGAAGGAAAACTTTTTCAAGAGAAGAATGTCTGAACTCGGAGGGAGGCTTATCTTTGCTGAGACGGTGAGCACAAAGCTAAAGCAACCTTTAGAAACTAGAAATACATGTAAGGTGAAACTAAAAAAAAATAAAAAAATCCACACAGAGAAAGCTGAAGTTTGAAATGACAGCTGCAGCAGTTGCCAGTTACCAAATTTTGAACGAAATTCTAGTCTGGGTGAATGAAGATCCAGAGAGCAAAGTGTGATCAGTCACAGATTTCTGGGTGTTGTTAATTGGGCTGGAGAGAATTAATTAATGGACCAAAAATGGGTTTTGGTGTTTGAAAAGAATGTTTCAGGCCTTCAGTAAAGATTGGGTATAGACAGACAGAATGAGAGAGGTGATGAGGCCACAGATATTAACCAGGATGAGGGCACACACCCAAGACAGGAGCTGCCTGCACTTTGAAGAATTCTTCTGTTTGTTTAGATGGCAAAATGAGTTTTCAAACAATACTGAACACAAGTGAATAGTCGTGACTCAATGCTGGAATGCATTGTGTGAATTGTATCCCCTTGTCACTGAGGAACCCCACTAGGACAGAAAAACCACAGACTGAGCCCTTTCCTGGGTATAGAACAGATATATTTATAATATATATTTATTATATATATTTCTATATTATCTATTCGTTTTTACGTCACAAATTTTAAGAAAGCGTTTGAAACAGGGTAATGAAATTATTCTTCTATTTCCTCCTATTGCTGACTCCAGGAGGCTCCTCTGAAGCCTGAGTGGGCAGCAGGGCTGGGTTCCTGACAGTAGGGTGGCATTTGCTGTGAATGACCAACATAAGCAAGCTCTTTGGAAAACAGGATTATTTATTTTGCAGTTCTAAAAGTAAACTCTTTTGAAAAATCTGTCTTTATTGTAAATGTCAGCATCTTGTTAATGAATACAAGTATTTGTGGGGAGGAAGGAGAAATGCAAAAGAGTGTTTGCTGTGCATATTCACAGGGCTGAATTTCAGCCTTAAAGAGCAAATAAGGATGGCTCTGCTAAGTTTGATTGTTATTGCTGTATTCTGGTTCTTAATAGAGCAATATGCCTAGAAGAAATGAAAAAATAATTGGCTATATTTGATCCTGTATCATCAATCATTCATCCACCCATCCATCCATCCATGCATTTAATGAGAACCACTGAAATTTCCCTCGGAAGTAATAAACAAAAATACATCCTGCAATTAATTCAGGCATTGCAAAATGTCCACTTAATTTTACTGGGTGTACTAAATCAATTCTGTGCTCCACTCAGTGCATTGCAAGGAGCTGGCTGGCAAGAACTTCATCTGTTATTAACTCACAATGTAAATGAAGTTAATGCCTTTGTGCTATGAATTGTCCTCTGCTGTTAAACCTGAAAGTCAGTGGGATAGAGGAGGAGCCGATTCTTTGCAAAATACAAAAGCTATATTCCATTGGTCACCTGCAATCAAATTCTGGTAAAAGCTCTGACTTCCAGCATTCTTTACTGTGCTTTATTTTTTGAAAGAAAATCCTTCTGTTGCTGTTTTAGGCAAAATTCTTTTGTTAAGTTCCCTCCAAGAAATAACATTATTGTTCAGGTAATGATTCCTCTAGTTAAAAATTTCATTAGCATAGTTAAATTTAATTTATACTTGCGTGAATGACAACACTACACTATCAGAATCTGTTCTAAACGTGGGCTTTCCTCAATCTTTATTGGTTTGTTTTTCAATTACATTTCCTGATTTTATAAAGGTAGTATGGAATACTCTGGTGCAAGTTTCCGGTATTTTTTCCATGACACTTTGGATTCTTTTTTCTCCCCACTTTTTTCTATATTCAGGTTTTAATTACATCAGATTTCATGTTAAGTTAAATCTTTTTTGGTTTCATACCTTTCAGCATAGTAATGAGGAACAGATAAAGAAGCTAAACTGGAGTGAGGTTAAGTTTCAACAAATAAAACTTCTCAAGTTCATTCATGAGTGATTGACCACACATTTAATGAAAAATATGTGGCTTCTCTAGGTCCCATAATGATTAATTAGGATGTTCCACTTGAGTTTTAAACACTGAAGACCTGGTTTATCCCTGGTCACCTGAGCAAGGTGGTTGAGATCCATGTCACCTTACTTCAAAAATCAAAAATGTAGGCATGTAGATCGACTTAAGTCAAATATTCCCTGTGCACAACATGGGGAGGTATAAACAAGGAATTCTAGCACTTATTTAAGACAGGATGAACCATTTTCAGGAGGTGTTTGTCTTCTGAACATGTATCAGTGTTGAGAAGTTTTCTATCCTTCGTTTCTTTACTGGCTTCTGGTTCCTATTTTAAGGAGTCATCCCTTGCTTAAAGTGATTTCACTATTAGCCACAGAACTTGCCAGTGACTTGCTGGTAACAGAGAAATTCATCCTGATGCTCTCAGATGAGAATAAAAGAGCTGTTGAGTAGGTCATCTACTATAGCCCTGTCTCCCTTAACACTTCACGGGTTCTTGACCTCCCAGCTGTCCTCAAGAGAGGATTTCTAGTATCTCCTGAGTGCAGAAATACAAGGAATGATTCCATAAGAGAGAAAGGATTTTTGCTATAAGTGAGATTCTGTCACGCAGTTCAAGCAGTTAACCCTGGAATCCAGAATCTTACCTCAGGGGCTGAAACTCCTTGTGCTTTGGGGTCAGCTGAACTCCTCCCTTGACTCCACTAAATGCATTGACTTGGTCTGCATTGACCGAGCACTTTGATAACTCCCTCCTGTGTAGAAGACTACCTGTAAATCACTGGTGTTGAATCCACATTTCGAACAACCTCTCACAAACTATAATAAAAAGAAAGAATTGCTAAAAAAAAAAATGCTGTCTGCTTGCTTTCTGTTTTGTTTTGCCATCATTACCATATCAGCCCCCTCTTCATAACTAAATCTTGACTATAGAGCTTTTAGTGGACAGGACAAAATCATAATAAATACACATTAATAAATGTAACAGGATCCTACCACTATTTATTACATATTAATGAACATTTGCATCACTGGGCTTTGAATGCAATTTGGGACACAAAGACTGCTTCACCTTACATGTCTAAAAGATAAATGGGACAAAGAGTAGTGGTTTTAAATGAAAAAGAGGGTCGATTCAGTCTAGATATAAGTAGTTTGCTACAATGTGTGTGGTGAAACACTGGCACAGGTTGCCCAGAAAGGTGGTAGATCCCCATCCCTGGGAACATTCAAAGTCAGGACAGATCTCTGAGCAAGCTGACCTAGTTAAAGATGGCTCTGAATGTTGCAGGGGGTTGAACCAGGTGACAGATCTTAAAAACCCAACCATTCCTGGCTTCCATGATTCTATAGTTTTTAAGTTTGATCTAGTCAGCTGTTGACTCCTTTAACAGTTTGGAAGGAAAACAAGCACTTCCAGAGGGCTGGATTCTGCACCTGGGATGAGATGATCCTGGTTTTACATTGAAACTGGGGGACAGAGGCTGGAGAGCAATCTCACAGAGAGAGGGGGTCATCAAGGGGCTTAAAAACACTTGACCTCACAGAAATGGGGGTTTGGGTGGATGGCAAGTTGAATATGAGTCAACAGTGTGCCCCGGCAGCTAAAATGGACAGCTGTATAATTTACAGGGCTTTCTCTATAGAAATACTGGAGCCCCAAGTAAAAGAGCAAACATGAAGAGGAGAGTAGATATAACTTCCATCAGCCCCATGCCATGTCTGTCAACCTCTTCAGTATAGTTTAGATACCTTGAAGTTTATCAGACGTCCACAATCCGCTGTGTTTACAGAACTGACAATTATTGATGATGGAAAAAAATAAGATCACACACAGAACAAGCTAATCCCATCTTTTTGTTCAAGTTCTGCATATTTGACTGAGAGAGATGGAGCTGCTGAGCTCTGCTGCCTGACCCAATATGCAAATATTCCCTTGGACACCGAAAAGCCAGTGGGACTTCTCCCAGTGTGAATAGTTATACACAGCCTTCAAAAAGAGGTCCTGGTTATTAAATATGATCAAAAGTTGCATGAGCAACTCAGAAAGGTTTCATGTTACCTTTAGGGAAAGTGTTGAAAAAGTGGGTCAAACAAGCAAATCAGCCAGGAGAGAGAGAAAAGTCTGTTATCAACACAGATAAGCTTTGGAGCTTGTTACAAGGTAGGACAGTGAAATCTTTGAAGTGTTTGTAATTGTTTATGTCTTTCAGTTCTTAAACAGACAGATGGAATGGGCCTTATTTTCAGGAGGCATAAACCAGGTGCCTCTGCTTTACATCAGCTCTGACCTCCAGGACAGTGACAAGTGTGGCTGCAGGGGATTTATCTGTGGACCATTCAGTGACAGACAGGACTGACTGGCAGGGGATTTGTGTCTTTTTCATTGACTTGCTGAGAGGGTTATTAGCTCCTGGGGCAGGCAGAAGAGACAGCTGAGTGCTGCAGGAGGCAGGTGGAAGCCAGACAAGAATTAGGATTTCCTTATGTTTTGCCCCTAGGAAAAAGAGACAGTGCTGTGACACTGCGAACAAGTGATGTGATGGCAGCTGTAGCCCTTTCTGAAAGCACCACTTGCCCTTTCTCCCTCATCCATAGCACATCTGCTACATCTCTCACTCATCCCTCAGTGCACGCCCAGGAGAGACCCAGGCTGCTCTCTCTGTTGCAGCAAAATTTAGTGAGTTCTGCCTTGGTTTCAGTGCTCTGGTCTGGTGGACAAGGTGGTGATCTCAGCTTGATGATCCTGGAGGTCTACTCCAGCCTAAATGATTTTGTGGTTAGTTTTGCCCAAGCTGGAGTTGGAGTTGTGCTGCCTGCAGAAGCCTTCTTCAGGTTCCTCAGCCTTTCTGCAAATCCAGCTATTTTTGCTCAGCAGCTGAAACTCATACCTGAGAGCCCAATTATGATAACCTGGGGTTGGACTTGGTCTTTCCACTGTTGTAGCATAGGGAAAGTCAGATTTAGCAGTTTTATAAAATGCTTTTAAATCTACAAAGAAACCCCAAATTTAGAGCTGAAACCCCAGCTCTGAGTTTTCATTTGTTCTTTCTCTTCAAACTTTTCTACCTCAGTGAAACTGCATTTTTGTCCTCCTTGGAAGTTCTGTATTTTGGCAGTTTTCCAATGATCTCACTTCCCTGAGAATGGGCTCAAAAATATGTGACCAAGTGATACCAAGTTTTTAGGCCAATATCAGCATTACAGTGCTGTGCAGAAGTGACAGAGAAGCCAAATTCGCTGATGGAAGCTTGTGGTTAATGAATTATCTGGATCTAATACCGCCAATCTGTTGGACAGATAAATTGTACTCACTGCCATTTCCAAAATCTTGTGAGAAACGCTGTCCTTGAAAGGATTCTCTTCAACTTTTAGAGGACTCATGTGTTTCGTGGTCTTTATATTGACAGCCCACCTGATGTGGATTTCCCAGCTCCAAAGAAAAGACAGGACAAGGTCCTCAGGCTGTTCCTGAAGACCCTTCCTGGATCAGGCTTAACTTTTAGTTGGTCTGGATGATGTCCAGTGGTCCTTTCCAGCCCTAACTGGTCCTAGATTCTCTGCAAATCAATCTCAAAGCTGTTTATAAACTGGGAAATTATACTGCCTTTTTATGTAAGTGCAACTTGGTTTTGAGTGAAGGGAAGGAAAAAACCAAAATTACCTCAGAAACTGATTTGCCAATTGTTATATTTAAGGCAGAAGGTGTTGATGGAGCAGGTGTTGAGTCTGTAAAAGTTTATTTCATGTTGGTTTTTTTAAAGTTACCAGTGACATGGCCAGAAGTAGGGATTTTTTCTTAATTTATGATATTTCTATGTCATTACCCCTAGTTTTTCCACTGGTAAAAACTTCAAGATTGCACCCCTGGACAACTCTGTTTTCCAAATCTGGGCTCATGGAATAAGATGATACCAAACAAAGGTATGTGCTAAACCAAAAATGAGCTAATTTAAAATGCCAATATTTGGGCATTTAATCAGTGGTCTTTTAAAGTGTCTTTGTAAATATTTGATTAGGATTTATACAGTCTTTCACATTTGAAATACTCTGATTTCTGAAAAAGAACTTAGGAACTTCAATCATTTTTTCTTTTTTTGAAGCTGCTTTTTTATATTATAGGTGAGAACTGAAGGAAGACATCAAAAGTCCTATTTGAGTAAGTCAGCCTTGTAGATGGATAATTTCCTCTAACAAATTAAAAGGTTTTCATTCCACATACACTGTAGCCAATCAAGAAGTGCTAAAAGGGAAAGAAAACACATTTCTTTGTAGCTCTTTCTAGGGAGACATTGCAGGTAAAACATCTGTTTCACTTGCTGCTATTGAGTGCCAGGGCTGGTGGACTGGTTTAATGTAGTCCTTATTAATAATTTGCAGAGACCAGCAAGCTTCTAGCAAAATTTCTTCTCAAAAATTCAGGACAATACTAAAGGCAGCAAAAATGTCATTTGAAATAAATGAGAAGCTCCTAATTTAAAAAAAAAAATATAAAAAACCAACAACAAAAATTCCCCCAACTTTTTATGTTTGTTTGAACTACAGAACCTTCAATCTCCTAGGTAAGCTTAAAAAGCAGTGAAGCTAGAAGAATACTTTATAGGTTTATCATTTATAGATGAAGAAAAAGGAGATCAGGGCAGAACCACAGAGATAACCCAGCATGGTACATATTCAGTCAACCATTGGAATGTGTGATAATGCTGAAAATCTTCAAAATAATTCCTTGTTTTTCAGAGTCATTGGGAGGATTCAAATCATATGGGTGGTTTCTTCCTCCTTTTCTTTCTTTTCCCCTTCCCCTACCTATTCTGTCATGAACAGTAGCTCTAAATATTCTTCTCCATTAGGATTGCCCAGCGTTCAGCCAAATTCAGCCTCTCTTTGCACAGCCTGACCGGCTTTTCCTCAACATTCCCTCATTGCTGGGTGGTGCTCAGATCATTCCAGCTTTCAGGCTCCCCATTGCTGCCAATCCTCTCAGATCCTCCTGTCCTGAGGGCTGAGGCTCTGCCTGGGTCTCAGTTTTTCCCTTGTGTTTTATCAGCACAGTCACAACAGCACATTCCCCTCCTTGGAGCTTTTCTTTCCATCTCCAGCCTGACAGAGCAGCTGGGGAAGTTTGCTTGTCAGAGGTTTCCATTACCCATCCTTCTGTCGGTGGTGATCTGTTTAGGAGTGCTCTGGAGATATCTTCCAGCAAATCAAACATCAAATTATATATAACATCACACCAGGTATTTATCTCCATTTCAAGAATCAGAATATTAAACATTAAATAATAAAGGCATGGAATGGTTTAGGATGGAAGGGACCTTAAGGATCATCCAGCTCCATCATCCCCTGGGGGACAGGGACACCTTCCACTAGATGAGGTTGCTCCAAGCCCCATTCCAACCTGGCCTTGGCCACTACTAGGGATGGAAAGCCAGACCCACATCTCTTCTGTATGAAATGATATCTCTATCTGGTTCTGCTCCTCACCTGCTGTGCAGGAAAAAATATCGTGGTGGTTAAAATCGGCTCCAGAGTTTCCTGAAAATCCCTGAGGAAGGGACTGCAATGATTCTTGAAGACAAATTCTGAAAGGAGATTTAAATAGTAAAAATAGCTACAGAGGCCTTCTAAGAGTGAATAAACATAGGCACAAGGATGAATTTCACCTTATGTAAACTTTTTGTTTATTTGTATTCAAATTAATTTAAAAAAAAAAAAAAGGAATGGTAGGATTCAAAGATCATTTAATAGTTCCAGGAAAAGTTTAGGCAATGAAAACTCTCAGATTTCTCCTTTAGCTCATTTGAAAGAATTTATGCATGTTCTGAAATTACCTACATTTCAGTATGCAAGCAAATACAAATAGTGATAAAAAAGTTGAGCCAATATTAAATTGAATCTCCCATGTACATAAATAAACATTAAATTTCTGCCACCATGCTATCAGTCAGGTTGGTCTACAGATGTGGCATTTATACCCTAAGGAATTATTATTGCTTCTCTGAGACTTTTCTTTATAAATCACTCATAGGAGAGAGACTGAAGAAAATTAAGCAAGAAAGTCGTCAATACCTTGCCTGTGATCTTGGAAGAAATACATAAAATACTTATATTGATCCTGATTTCTATTAAAGTAAGCATATTTCTTTGAAGCAGGATGCCTATGCAAATTCCACAATGTCAGATGTTTTACAGAAGGGAATTTAATTGAACTAGAGCTGGTTTAGGGTCTTAATTGTAAGGTATCATCTCCCCCATGTGCGGGGTGGACCTATGGGTTTGGCACCATTTCATAACTGCTTTCCCCCTCTTTTCTCTTCAGAAGCAGCAGCTCTGAATTCCACTGCCTCTATTTTAATTTTCTGGTTTGGTTTGTTTTTTTGTATTGAGGAAGAGTTCATAATTTCTAACAGAAGCACTCCTTGGACTCTTTTAAGGATAATGTGATACAGTTTGTCCTTTTGGACACTCATTGCAGTACTGAGGGCTTCCTGTATAGAGTCCTACACATGTGATTAAGGAAAAATACTTTGCAGTCAAATTCACAGCAAGGGGACAACATCTGCATCTCACAGTTCAAAGATGCACTACCAAAAAAATTAAGTTAGGTCTGGGATGAAGGGCGGTATTTAAAACATGCTATTATGTCCTCCAGTCCCACCCTGTCCCCTTTTTTGCAGTTCTGTGCCAACATGGCAATAAATAAACCATCTCTTTTTATGCAAAATGGACAATTTTCTCTGTAATGACTACAAATATGGTTCCTTTAAAATAAATCAGAGAAGTACAATAATATGGACACGTTAAGGTTCTATTAGCAATAAATGTTTTCCTTCTCTGTTGAAGAGAACATTTTCCCCTGCTCCCAAATGAATAAATATAGAGTGCACAAATTGAAAAAAAAACAACAAAACAGCTTAGAAAAGAAAATGTTTTTGTTTTGCTCTCTAAATCTTTTCAGTTCTAACAGTCTCAGAAAACATTCACTGCAGTTTTAGACAATCTAAGAACTGCATGTGGTGGAAATAAATTAGTACAAAATACCTTTTCAAGAATCATCTGATGGATGTGAGGAAAAACAAACCCAAGACAAAGGTAGAAAGCTAAATAAGGATGTGCATATTAATCATTCAACAGCTCAGCAAAAGATATCTGTGCAGAGACACAATTTCTCAGCTGGTATAAATCAACAGAGACCTGCCAGAGCTGTGTTGATTTATGTCAGCTCAGGATCCAGCTTCATGTTGCTCCTAAAGCAGGAGACAAGATGTCTCTTCAAGTTTGCTCGTATCACTAAGGGAGGAATTTTAAAGAACTAGAGGAAAATCAAGCACCAATTTCCATTTATATTCAAGGATAATTTGGTATCCAATCCCTGTTATTTGCTTTGAGAATTCTCTTTGTAAAGACACTACTTTCCATTATCACATTTTTATAATCCTAAGGATGCATATCTTTCCTGGAATCTGTGTCCAGTTAAACAAACACTAGTTTTTTTGGGAAAATTGAGTTCCAATTACATGTGTAATAAACCACTGCCCTTTTGGATGTGGCCTATGAAACATAAAGGAAGAACTTTTGTGTTTTGTTTGGAGAGTGGCAGCAGGTTTAGTAATGGAACTGTAAGAGCAATGATGGGAGTGAGAAGTTCATCATCATCTTAATTTACACAGCGCAGGAAGCCTGCAGTGCAATACATTGTGCCTGTTAATTAGTTTTCCACATAAGTAACAAGGCAGTATGGAAACATTGGCCAAGAAAACAAAGCAATTTTACATTAGAAAAAATGATAATATGAACTAGAAAACATGGCTCAGAAAATAGCGTTTTCCCCCATTTATTTGTATGCTCAGTCGTTTTTTATCAATACCAAATAAGTAACCAGATATTTGAAGCCTGATGATACCTGAGTAACCTGAGCTTTAAGGCACAGAGGTGAGCACAGCTCTGGAGGAAGAAGTTCCTCTTCAAAGATTTGCCCTTTGTTCAGGAGAATACCTTTCCACCAGGCATTGCTATCAGATTATAAACTGTCATCAATAAGCAATTATGGATTGGGAGCACATCCAAGGAAGTCAGTGAGACTGATGCATAAGGAATCAGAAAAGTCTGAGCGAAGAAAATTTTGGTAGCCTTGGCTGGCAGGGAGAAGCCCGGGGAATGTGAGGGAAACCGAGTCTGCAGAAATTACCTGTGAGACAACCAGAAATGACTGGGTGAGGCGGGAGTTGTGATGAAAGGCAACATCAGGAGGAAAACCTCCAGGTCTTTATTCCATTCTTCTTTTCAATCAGGACTGACATGAAAGCTAGGGCAGGGTTATGAGGGCCTATGAGAGCAATGTAAGTAAATATATTTTTATTCTGATTGTTGATGGTGCTGGTGGTGTATTTTAAAGAGAAGGGAAAACCTGCTGCCACTTACTCCACCTCCCAAAATGTGTTTGCTTTGTTGTAACTGGGATCAAGATTGTGAGTTTACCAAAGTGGTAAGAAATTTCCCTTGTGTCTGGTATGAAATGTTTCGCAAGTACTTTAAAACAATACATCTTAATATAGAAAGAGGAATCCAAAAAAGGAACTCCCACCATCTTGGCAATTTCTTTTCCTATCTTCTTCCACAAAATCAGACCGAAAATTCAAAAGCAATTTTCAGTGTATTTTTAGTTCTGCTATTTGGAGTATGATGTCAATATTTACATTTACTTCAGTGCTATGAAAACACTTATTTTTTACAATGTTTCTTGATATAATACAGAAGAATTTCTCGCTGTCTGTATATTGGAAGAAATCTATTGAAATAACCAACCCTAGACTCATTGTATAGGATGATTTATATCAACTGAATATAATTCAATAGCAAATTACTTAATTTAATTCAGCAGTAAAACTCTAAACATTAAATAGATTTTTGTGCACAAGAATAACTTTTTTTTACTTTGTTCTCTCATAACTCTGTGGATCTTGTGTCTTGCTATTTACAAACTCTCATTCATTATATTGTTTTAAAATCTAGATCAATATTTAATACTTTTTAAAAATCCACCATTGAATTTGATTTGACTTTCTTCCCTAAGCAAATTTCAAAGTTCTTGTTGTGGTATTTTACTGATTGGTACTTGCTGGTTTTATCCTGGTTCATTCCCCTGTCCCTTCCTTCCGGATCTAGAGGCTAAAAAACTCTGGGTATTTGCATGGATTTACTATTGTTTTACACTGTATATCCATAAAATATTTCTGTATTATTTAAAGGTAAATAAATCAGTAGTGTAAAATGAATAAAAGCTATGAAACATCCAGATGGAGCTTTCTACCCATCAAAAAGGTAATCAGCATTTTGCTTAGCAACCACACTTTAATTACGCCAGTTAATCTTGGAGGTGGAAACAGAAGTGGAAAATCCGATGCTTAACTAAAATTGATTGACTCCATAAAATGTCCTTGAATAAAATAAGGGAAATAGTCTGGCCTTTGGAAACCAGTAACAAACAAAGTATAGTTAATGTGATTTCATAATTTGAACGTGTTTGACTGATCACTTGTACCTATGCTGTCAGCAAAGGGTTACAATCTTCTCGTAGTTTTATTAGTAATCTTTTGAAAGGAAACAAATTTGAGGGAGGGAATAATAAGGCTGCTGCTTCTTCAAGTGAAGGAAAAGCATGTTTTACAATAAAAATGCAAAACAATATGGTGAAAACCTCAGGCTGTTAACCAACCACTCTTCCTGTTGTTTTTCCTAGAAATGGACTGGCCTGGTGATAACCATGACTACCAGAACAAATTGGAAATAATCGGATCAAATATAAACCATTGGAGTAATTTATTATCCCTCTACAGCTCGTGGGAAGAGGAACCTTCAGAGACAAAGTCATCTCATCCCCAAAAGATGTTTAATACAGGCCAGCTGAGTCACCTGCCCTTGTACCTTCTCTATATGTGGTGGAAGGAGAGAAGAGATCCACCTGATAAAATGCCAATATCTATATTGGTACTGAAATAATATGACTTACCACAGTCTGAAATATTCTAGAGGAATCTCTACTTGACAACCTCCATTTCCTTCCACTTCAGGAACCTTTGACTGTAAAGCTCAGCTGGAGAGAGCTCAGTGTGGGCGAGATTTTTTCACAGCCCTTGTGTTTCTGATGTAGTGAAATCAGTTGCTGGTTTGATCAGATTGGGATGGAGCTCCCAAAAGAAAAAGATAATAATAAATTTTATTTGAGTTCTTGGCATTTATATCAGAACAAGTGGCACAAGCATCGTAGAAAAAACCTTACAAATTAGTACATTAAATCATCTTATAAATTTTTTCGCTAGAATTTGAAGGAATTAAACCCATGAAAAACTTCTGTCATGTATGGTGGCATGCTAATGTGATTATTGTTCATTTTTTTGCTGTTTCTATGCAATATATATGTAAAGGTATATATGTATACATGTATGTGTATATATATATATGTATGTATATGTTCATAAATATGTATAGATATGTATGTGCATATATATACAAAAAATAATCCTGCAAATATTTGAATTATTATAGCTCTAAGGAACTTCTAGTGACATCAAGGCTTCTTTTACAGCCAAAAAACCCCAAACCAAACCAATAGAAGAATATCAAAACACCTACTATAGTGACAAAGTTCAAAATTACTAGAAACATTCAGTTTGAAATAAGTGATATTTATTAAAAATTTGGTGTGTTTCTGAACTCCTGAAAAGACCTGGAAGAAGATTACACTGGAAACAGTGAAGAAGTGTTGCTCTAACCTGAATTTTTTTTAAAAATCAGTTCCACACCTTACTCTAGGGACACTTTTATAAAGAATGCTGTGGCAGTTTCCAGCATCAGGCCCTCCTTGTGGTCAGCCTGTATTTAAACCCACACTCCGTATGTGCCCAGTGTGGCTATGGAGAGTCCTTGTCCCTGAAAAGCCAGAGAGGAAAAAAGTGAGATTGAATTCCGCTGACATTATGCTGAACAACCAGAAGTTAACAAAACTTGCCAGTTTAATTTTCAAAAAGCTGGTTCCTATGCATTTGATTGAAAGAACCTGTATGACACCAAGATCATCTTCAACTGCACCATCTGGTAGCAGCTCATCATCTTACAGGAGCTAAGTGTGATGAAAGCCGATTTGACAATTAATGCAGATGTCTCTTTAGAGGATTTGTTGTATATCTCTCTTCCACCAGCAAGATTATGATGCAAAAATCTCTTTCGGGTGATTTTTATCCCATTCTTGTGGATTTTGAACCAGGACCTGTACAAATGATACAAGATCTTCATGTTAGCAGTAAAGTCATGTTAGGGGTGAATCATAAACTCCCCTCTTCAGGGTAAGGAAAATAATCATAAATTTTCCATCCCTTGCTGAAATTTAACAGTCTGCCAGGTGGCAAGCACCATTTCAGAGACATATGCTTGAAAGGCAAAATGTCTATCCAGTCATCCTGAGACAATTGCCCTCACAAATGTGATTCCAGTGATAGCTTTACTGGATTTGGAGACTTACAGAAAAATTAAACTCACAGTCCCAGAGGTTTTTAAGAAACACTTGGCCTGATGATAGAATCACTCTGTGCCAGCAAATGCTTTCTTTTTCTTTTTTATTTTTTATTCTCATCTCGAGTGTCCCCAGAGTGGATGGGGCATTGTTTCTTGTCTTTTAAAGATGCAACTGTTTGCACAGTGAGCAAAGATGCAGACATCTGGACCAGCGCTGGGCCAAAATTTCTGATGTCTTTTCTAACACTGCTTATCCTTCACATTTGCTGGAGGGTAAAAAGTAAGAAAAAGCAAACCAAAGCAATGCTTGCTGTGCACACTCACAAAAAATCCAGCACCTGCCCCTTCAGAGGCCTGAATCAAGGCAGTGGGAAATGTCTCCAGGATTTAGCTCTGGCCATATTTGCACAGAATGCATCACTCCCTTCCAGGCTTCTGTCATAGCACCCAGAGGATGACCTGGAGAGACTTAAAAAACACGTGAGTATGATAACAGAGGCCATGCCTTGCTTCATGGTCTTCAGTCAGTGGGTATCCCCCATGGAACTCAAGCTCTCCACATGTTTATTCAGTGCACAAAAGCATTAATTGACCTTATTTGTGTTAATTTCTCCAAATTAATCATTCACTCTGCTTTTCAGATGAAGCTTATCTAGTTTTCTTAGTCTAAATAGAGGCACTTAAATTCTCTTTTCTTTGGCCAGTTGCATCATTAATTCAGGAAAGGGAGTAAGAAATTTTAAAAAATACTTCTACATAAACCAGTGAGAATCATGTGAAAATACTTTCTTTTATTGTCATTCATAGAATCATGGAATAATCAACGAATCATTTAGGCTGGAAAGGAACTTTGAAGTTGTCAATCCAACTGCTAACCCAGCAGGAACACTAAACTATGTCCCTAAACACCACAGCTGCACACCTTTTAAATACCTGCAAGGACAGTGAATCAACCACCAAATCACATTCTCTTAGTTTCATGACAGGCATCACTCCTTGCAGCCAAAACTCTTTCACAGTGGCTTTTTTTCAGTAGCAAAATTTATTGACTGTGGCTTTAAAAGTAAAAAGAGATTAAAAAAGTATGAGCAGGTGTTCCTGGCTCCAACAGGTATTCCTAGCAGAGGTATTTTATAGTTTTGATGCACCCATCTGAGTGGTCTAACCTCAGGTGATTAGTGACTCTAAAAGATGTGACATTTGCCGCTCAGTGATATTATGTACTGGCCAGCACTATATCAATCACAGCTGCCAGATGCAAATGCAGCCTGTCACCAAAAGAGATCCCTTTTCCCAAAGCAGTTTTATGTCAAGATGAGAGCAGCATGTTCCTGCTTGAGCTAACACAGAGCAACTCTAGTGAAGTTCATGGAATTATACAAAACTTAAACTAGGTTACATCGACCTATATAAGGTAAAATCTTCTTTCATCTATTCCCTTTTAAACTGAGCATGACTGCAGAGATGTCAGTGATGCTTCTCCTGCCCCAGAGGGTGTGTGCAAATTTGGACCCATGTGTTACTACTGGAATTTGCTGGAATTTTTTCCATGGGCTGGTATTACATCTGGGGAGCCCTGGCTATGGGAAAGTAGTATGACAATGATGCTTTAAGATTTTTAGTTTCTATTTTTCATGTATCTGTAGTTTTGATGTGTAGCTTTGGGCTCCATATAAAGAGCTAAAAACCTCCATTCCCAGCATTTTAGACAAAACAATTGTTCTCAGTGGAAAATCCAAGGCCACTTTGTTGCCTCAGAGCCCCAAAATATGCAAACAGCATTGAACTGGGGGGAGCAGGCTTGGGGTGCTTGACATCATCACCTGAAGCTGTAATTTGTGAAATGAGGCCTGATATGTTAATAAGACAGAACTTATAAAGTGTGAAGAACTCGTGACTTGTCTGTTTTGGGTGCAGTCTCTTGAGTAGGCTTTGTCTTCCCAAAACGTACTTTAAAGGCCTTTAACAAATTAATCTGCTATTTGTTCTCCTAGGTTTGTCTGGCCTTCTGTTTTAGGAAGCCCTGTTTTAGGCACTGGGACTGCAATAATTTTAACAGCACCTACAGAGCACTTTCCTAGAGTGGCATCTGAGACACTAAGAAGACTCCCAGCTCATTCACTTTAACCCTGGGATCCCTGGGAGAGCAGGGAACTAACCTGGAAATTCTACTAGAATTGCCTCCCAGATCCCTGTGTCTTCGGACTGTCCCATGACTGAATCAGGAATCCCAAACTGCTGGATCTCTTACTTTGTGCACTAGAAACAATAGGAGACAGGATGTATTTATGTGGAAATTCTGGTGTGTGAATTTATGGTGAATGAATACTGGTGCTTTCTGGAATGCTAAATGTTCGAGCAGATTCAGAAGGGTTTCAGTGGGTTTAGTTTTATTACACCTGGCCACAGTTAGTCCCTTTAAACTCTGTGGGGGTATTTACAACACCTGCTGGGATACCACTCCAGAGAAATGTGGTGCTTGTTCACCAATTGCGGGCATTTCTCACAGAGTTTTAAAGCTTTCTACTCTTGCAGCTTTGAAATATTTATGGATGCTTGTAATGACTGAAAACCCTTCTTGGGAAACTTTCAAGCTGTTGCTTTAAAAATGCATAAGTATGACTTGCTTTAACAGCTATTTCTGAATTTAGATGCAAAACACACCTCCTGTTCACCCTTACTCACTCACTCAACCTTTGGATGGGGCAGGGACCAGAAGAAAGAAAATCCAGGAATTACATTTGTCGATTTGTTTTTAAGACCATTAATAGTGCAGCAGTGACTGTAGTTTTTTTTTTTTTTTCTTAGCAGCAAGAAATGTACAGAGGATTTGTTGGCAAAGAATATAATATTTGCAAATTCAATTTTTTTTCATTGTTGCATTTTGCAATATATGAACCAGATGATCTTTTTAGGTTCCTTCCAATCCATACCATTCTCTGATCCTATAGAGTTCTCTTTGGAGACAGAAGTGTTTATCCTTTTCTCAACTCTGCTTTTTCTGTGTCATCAATCTGAAAAAATCTGAAGTTTGAAACTCTACAGAGGAGCATGGTGGGGAAAAAAGAAAGGTGAAATAATTGTTGATTGGCTATTTTCAAATAAGTGGCAATCTTCCCAGTTTTGCACCTCAGTTTCAGTTCAGTTACAGGTTATTGTTATAAAATACATAAAATAATAACAATAGCAGTTATAGCAATTTTCTGAAAATATTATTATGACACTATCAATATTATCACTTAGCAACTTTACAGCTTACAACATTTTATGAAAAGGTCACTATTGTTATCCCTGTAGCTTTTTTAATGGAGGGTAAAACTAGAGAGTAAAGACAGAAATTCATTTGTTCAAGGTCACTCCACAGAGCACCAGAAAAGCCATGAATTGAAATCAGTTTTTCGCAGTCCCCAGCCAGCTCTTTAACGTATGGCCACAATGCTTCCTACCAAGGACAGCAGGCACTTAGGAGAACAAAATACCACAGCATTAAATGAAAAGCACCACATTAAAGATTTTTTGCTTTGCGCATTTTATAGTCCATTCCCTTTTATGAATTCCAGAAATTCACATTTATTTGCAAGGCACAAAGGAGAAAGGCATGGCACCCAGTGACTACTACTATTAATAAACTTTTCAGACAGCATTTTTTTCCTGAATAAAAGGAGTTGAGATAGTCTTACAGGTAGCACATGTAAGGAGGAATAGAGTATAGTTACTATTGATGTTAGCGAGTTCAGGTGAAGAGAAGATTTAAGGATAGAATATAATTATTATTAATGAAACATCAGTGTGTTCAAGTGAAGAGACGATGTAGGCAATACATGCACAGATTGGTTAGCAGAGCTAAACACTCTTTTCTTGCCTTTTTCACAAAATATAGAATCACAGAATCACAGAATTACAGAAACACAGAATGGTTTGTGTTGGAAGAGACCTTAAAGACCTTTCAGTTCCACCTCCCCTGCCATGGGCAGGAGCACCTCCCACTCGACCAGGTTGCTCATCACTGCCTGAGGCAAAATCTGTGGTTCTCATATTCTGATTTGATCTGGAATGGTGAGGCCTCACCAAACACCCCAAACTATTCATTAGCAGTCATCAGTAAAGGCTCAGCAATTTCCACTCACCAGTATTTGACTTTCTGAAGCTATTTCCAACTCCAGCTTTGTTCATGGACTTCCCCAGTATCCCTTTGAGCCAGTGTGATCTGACAACAAATGAACCAACCAAAAACCCAAACCAGGAGAGATATCGAGAAGGTGGGAAAATCTGCTTTTGTTGATGGCCTCACAAGTGAAGTAAACACTGATTTGTGTGCAGTGCTCTTTGTCAAGAGGCAATCCCTACTGTCAATTATTAACATTACTTTTGATTAGTTCAGCGGATCTCACAGGGTCCATACTGCATTAATAATGAGCTGTAGACGTTAGCAGGATGTGTGAAGAACTTGCTCTACTGACTGTGGGTATTCCCACTGAGAATATTTGTAAAAATGCAGTAAAAATGAGGAAGTTATTAAAAGCTCTGGATTCTCAAAGACTTGAAGAATTGGGGCACTTTATTTTTTTAAGACTTCTTTTTTTTCCCTAGGATGGGGAAAATAAGTAGCTTTAAAGCAGTTTAAGACAAAACAAAACAAATCTCAAACCAAAACAAAACAATACCTCAAAGATCAGCTTACCAATTTTCCATTCAGAAATAATTTTGACACTAAGATTGGCGAGTAAATACAGTGGGTCATATTTTCCACTGATGCAAATATTTCAAGATACGCTGGGTTTGGTTTTTGAGATCTGCTCCTGTTTACCCCAGTGTTTCATTAAGCACTGTGGATCACTCTGATACAGAAGGGTGGCAGCTCTGTTCAGCTGTTAATTGCTTCTTCGTTGTGGGAAATGTGCACAGAGAGATTGTATGAATAATTGAACTGTGTGGCCAAACAGTGAGAAAGAGATAGATTAGATGAAGCTGGAAAGCCTAAATGTATGTGTGTGTTACAGGAAATATTCCATTCAAATGAAGACTACTATTTAAAAAAGCAAAATAATAAAAAGAAGGCATTGAAAAGAAATTTGAGCGTCCCTTCACTTTGTCTTAACCACTGATGGTGTCTCTAGCAAGGATTCACCACCTGATGTTTTAAATCCATGAAATTAAATAAAAGCTCCAGCGAAAGTTTTTGAGCTATTGGTGTCTGGTTTGTTAAATTTAAGGATAACTGAAAGGTAAGTCTCATGATAAATTTACTATTCTACCACTGCAGCTACTAATAGTAGCAACATTTACACCAAACCAACACGATGTTTTCCTTTTGGCAAACATGAGGCTTTTCACAGAACTCAGATGAGGGGGGAAAATATTTAGGTACTCTGAAAAGCAATGAACAATTTGATTTATTTACATTCTGGTGTCATTAAAATTGTAACACCTATTTGACAGTGTAGATAACACTGTAAAGAATATAAAATTAATTGGGTTTATCAAGAAAAGAGAAACTTTTTTTGTTGTTAATTATCCTTCTGTTTAGAACTCCTTGCTCTCTTTGTGCTTTTCCAAGAGAGGTATCATCAAATAACCAAAATGCTTCTCTTTTTTGTTTTCTTTTTTTTATGTTTTCCTCCATCAGAAACCATATATTTTAATTAAGACCTGAAAATATTTGCATTGCAAATTATTTTCTTACAAATTTCCTTCTATCAAAATAATGTTCTTATTTGTTTCTATTTCTGAATGGATGTAACAAGAACGATTTCTGAGAAAAGTGTGGGTAGAAATGAAATATTTGAATCTTTTCAGTTAGCCAAAGACTAAATGAAATTTCCTATACAAAACAACTGAACTATCCCTTCAGCAGTTTGAAGAATGATTCCTGGGAAAAGGAGCAATTATATAAAAAGATTAGACCTGATTTTGTACTTCATAATAAGTAGCATAATTTAAACAAATTCATAGGTTTTCCTCCCATTCAATTTAGGATTAAATTAAGTTCTTCATTTCATCAATAAGTACCTGAATTAAATAAAGAAGTTTGGACTTCCCTGTACACTGAATTTGCTATCATAAGAGCTAATGCAGAGATACAGGCACCAGCCAAAGGCCAAGAAATGAGTTAATAGTTCTTAAAGGCGAAGAGGCTGATTGTTTTCTCACTATTTAATGTCTGTATGTCCCAAATCTTAAAATATAACAATAGCAAAACAGTTCAATATACATGTGGATTATGTGTTGTTTGCCACTCTGAAACAACTCTTCCACCAAAAATATACAAAATTGTTTCATGATTAAGTATAGACAAAAATATTTTAAAAGAGATGAAAAACAGTATAAACAGCTTTTAGATTAAAATATTGCTAGAAAATGAAGTCATAACATTTATGTCCACTACTTACTTTTATCATTAAATCTACTTTGATGTCCTAGAAATGGATGAATGAAGGAATCACTCACTAAGAGCACAAAATATCCACTGTAATAAGACTGCTACACACAGAATACAATATACTTATTTAATCCAAACATGGATGCACTTTAGAAGTCCATTATATGGTGCATTATAATAAAGCAATAACAGTAAATCCATGGCTGTGATTTTTCTGGTCAGTGTTTGTCATTCTCTGTGGTCATTCTCAAAGACTGTGAATCTCATTGCCTCTACTACAAATAAATCAAAATATATGCTTTTTCAGAGATTTCTGCTTTGCTTCTTTAAAAAACTCTGTGCAGATCTTTTGCTGTAAATAAATAAAGCCTTATACTTTTTGCCCCTCAACTGGGAAATAGATTAAACATGTAAAGAATGGACCAGAGTCTTCCAACAGCATTGAGGTTTGGGGGTTGGTCTTGCAAAATGTAGGTCTGTCACTGAAACTGAACCCTAAACCTTGAATCTTATTTTCCACTAGGAGTTTTAAATTGAAATTTTTCACTTCCACTCGTAAGCATTTAAGAGAGATTTTAAAATCAGTTGAAGAAGACAAGTGCCTGAAGAATTTTAGATTCTTATACACATTTTCTACTTGGGCATGGAAAGCTTGTCATAGCAAATTCCACGGTGTGATTCCTACTCTGGCTGTGTTTTATTAAGTTGTAAAGGCAGAATTAGGGATTTTTACATATTGGGATTTTCAAAAGCTCTTAATTCCCAGGTTTCAATTAAATTGCTCAGCATTTTTAAACACCGAAATATCTTTCAATATCAGCTTCAAAGCCCCTGGTCTCCGTACCCATTGCCTACAATCCCCTTAATTATAAGAGCTGAGCACTCTGCAGTAGTTAATGGTTTTTATCCCTGTGAGAGAGGGAAATGCTCTCACAGCTTTGATAGCCTGAGAATGGCACATGTAATAGATTTAGAGGCTTTCCCAGAGTCACACAGGGAGGCTGGGATGAAACCAAGGAGTGAACTCATGATCCTCAAGTTCAATCCATGGCTCTATCAGGTCACCCCTTTTTGTTCCTGGAAAGAGCCAGAGGGGGAGAAGATCATAGTTTAAATACACTTTTGTCTCCTTTTTGCTGTTGTCTGACCCCTTCCCTAATTATTTCAGTCCTTGTGCTAATATGCAACTCTATATCCTAGAACACGACACGGCCCAGTGGAATCTCACTGCCTTGCAACTTCATTGCTTGGAAATTGTGACTGCGATGCTTTATTTTTCTCTGATGCTGCTTCATAAGTGACAGCCTTGGAGCTCTGCAGAGAATAGCCCAGTGTCTCTGCAGTCCCTAATGTGTGACACGATAAAACCATGTTAAACTCTTGGAGCTGCCGCCTGTGGGGCTTTTTTCACAATGCCCTACAGGGAGAGATGAAGGCTAAGTAAACAAATATCCTTCTGGATGAGGATTCAGGCATTGGGTTGGAACTCACTGAGGGAAAATAAATTCAAGTGAGGCAAGATGGGATTAAGACAATGCGAAAAATAGAAAGGGACTGAAATAAAATGGGAGGTTTTGTTCTTTGGGGAATCTCAGTGCCACGGATTTCCATTCTTAGCACTTCATTTTTATATTTTCAGAATGAGTCAAGGGGTGTGTAGGGAGATTCATCACAGTGGGGGAAGCTGCCTGACTAAGTTAAAAAATACATGGAAGAATTCTGATTGTCATCTTTTGAATCACAGGAATGCTCAAGAATGCAACAACGTGACAAAAAGTAGAATTTTTTAATGTACTCAAGCATTTTAAAGCTCTTAACTACATTTTGTAGTTATTTTGATGCCTCTTGGGGCTTTAAGCACATACAGTATCCTGCACAGATCTCATCACCCATCCCAAACATCCTTAGGTCAAGAAAAAGTAATGTCTGATTTGGCATTCTCCCACTCCTGCTGCTTCTCCTTCAGCTAAAGTCATTGAGGTTTGTGACACCTCATCACAGGAACATCGTTAGAGAGAATCATGACCATGAGGGAGAGCAGCAGGAATAGCTGAGATGGTCAGGAGAGAGCCTCATATTTGTGCTGAAGCATTTGAGACAACAAATTTAGAGATCAGAAAAAAACAGAGAAAAAGAGACAGACAGTACTAAATGTCTGGAACTTTCTTCAATGGATTGTTTTCCAAGTTTTTTCAGGAAGCATCTGGGACTGAGACTTCAAATGCATTGACATTTTACTTGCCAAAATACAGCAGAGAAAAAATTAAAATGGGATCACAGCACATACTTCTGAATTAATCTTTCCCTCCTCTTTATCTTCCTTTAGCTTTCATGTATGACCTTCATCACAATAAAGTGTGAGAGCCTGTGCAAACCTACAGCGATGTAAACTGATATAGTTCTTCAGTGAAGCTTCATTAATTTGTAGTGATGGTGATATGAGCCCACTAACATCATTGGAGTTGCTTTTGATGTCTACTACAAATTCAGAAAATGGCTTTGAAAGACATGACTGATTATGCTACATTTGCTTCTTTGAACAAAAGTGGATATTTCTCTCTAGAACTTTGAATCCCCTATGACATTTCAAGTGTAACCAGCAAAAGCGTAATCACAATCAAACCCAAAGGATCAAGAAATGAGAACAAGTAATTACATTGTCAGATTAGAGAGAAATTTACCACAGTCTGAAAGGGATAACAGATGTGAAAAATGCTTTATTTTTACAGAAAAAAAAAGAGTCAATACCTCCTTCAGTGTAAACTTCATGTTGTGCTCTGTGGGAGGTGAATATGTGAGACAGCATAACACTGGGTTTCTGAACAGAGAAGGAAAAGATGAATTTTGCTGGTCTGAGGATGACAGAAGGACTGGGATGGAGGAAGGGGCTGCGGAGATTTCTGGTGATTTATGGTCAGAGTTACCCACCTCTGCTGCCCCAGTCTGGAAATGGCTTTGTCCATATGAAGCTTATAGACACAAAACAGAACTCTTTCAGCTGTCTGAAGATTTATAAATTCCTTGAAGCTCTGAAGAAGAAATTGTCTGCATTAAATTCTGCAGGTTCTCACGGCAATTTCTCCAGAACATTGTTAATATTTGAAGACTCCCCTCATGATGTGCAGTGATCCCCATGCATCCCTTGGTCCATGGAGTTCACTGATCAAAGAAGGAAGGCCTTGGAACTCTTCTGCAATCATTGATCAGCCCTTGTCATTTGTCACTGCTGTCCTTTTAGTTCTCGTTGGTGTAACCCCACAATGCCCAGGCACATCCCAGAGGCCTGCACAAGCCAGGAGTTATTCCCACAAGGCAGTTTTTCCATCACCACCCTGTTTTGGGAAACAAACAAGTTTAGCTGTTAAGAAATAAGTGGTGCTGTTCCAAGTTGACCCCAGGGAGAAAAATGTTCCCTTCTCGGTTTGCTAAACACACTCAGGCACTGCATCAGGCACAGATTTTAGGCATCCTCTCCATCCTTTCCCAGAGCTGGATGGATTTATTATCTTCCAAGCAATTTTTTGACACACCAGCATGGATCTAGTGCACTTCTAACTCTTATTTAGAGACAGAACTTAATAACTGGAGGTTGGTGCTGCATTTACAGGATTTCTATTTTCTAGTACAGACATGTAGGCATGCAGCTCTCTACAGGCAACTTCCATGACATAATCAAAAATTCACTTTGCAAAAATCATTTGTCACTTTTGATTGTAAGTTCAGGATGTCAGTGAATTTGATGTTTAATTGGAGAAGTTAGCAGAAGTTGAATTTCAGTACCCTGCTATTTTATTCTGCTAAAATCAATAATAAAAGCTACAAATCTGATCAGTTGCCATGACTTCCAGCTTTGTTTTGCCAACACATTTCCAAATCCCAGTCGTGCTGTCACCTGAACTGGAGTGCTATTTTCTTTTAGGTTCTCTGCTGTCACTGTGGGGTTTTTCCTTTGCTGTTGGCTTCCTGCTTTCCTGGGGAAGTGAACAGAATGGGACATGACACACATTATAAAACTGAAAATGGAAGCACATGGAAAGAATGATGATTATTTGCCTCAAAATGGAGTTTACAAAGACTTTACAATTTCTCCTTACCTGTCCTTGAAAACCCAGCAGATAAGTTCAGGTATTTAGACATTACTTTTTTTCTCAATTTCCAAGTATTTCACAACCTTTGTTTTTCATAACTTAATGTGGGATACAAAAATATGATTTGCTCATCCATGTGTGTGGTTCATAACATTTAGTTCCTGTTTCCCTGGCTTGCTGCACTTAGGAGTTGGCCATAACAATCACAGAATATCTTAATTTCATGGCTATCTATTCTGCTTCAAATATATACAACAGACTTTAATTGCTGATGTTCTTACAGAAGAAAAAAAAAGCTCTATGTTTTAAAAAATTTAAAGAGTTTAATTGAATATAATATATTACCTGTTGAGTTACACTGCATTTGGGATTCTTTTTCAATTAAATCAAAAAATCTTTACTATTTAATAGCTTTTCAGGTCTCATGGTGGACTTTTAAAATCTTAATTAATTCTTAGTCTTTAAGTAAAGACATTAAAAAAAAACCTGCTGTTCTTTCTCTTTCACAAACTTAGGAAAGTTGGTTATAAAGAGAAGACCTAAGAACATTTAACCAAGATGAAAATCTGAAGAGCTGTATTTCAGAGAAAAGGTAAACATATCTTTCTACTCACAGCTCAGAGTATTTAAGATTTCAGATATGTCCTTTATATCAGAAATCAGAAAATTAATGATGTGTTTTTTTCTGAAATAACTCATTTGGTAAAATAAAAAATACTAATTATAGCAGCAAGCAAGGTGGGAATAATCCCCAAATGAGGAGTAGTAGCTACATGTGAGTGTCCTGATTTTAACTGTTACTATTACTGCAACTTTTTCTACTAATAAATACTCGCATTTCTATATTTTCTTTTTCTGTTGCAATTAGATTTAGAGTAATAACAATTCTTGAATTAGACTGTTAATACTGCTAACAGTGAAAAACTTTTTAGAGCAGGGCCACAAAAGAGATCAGAGGGCTGTAACACCTCTCTTGTGCAGAGAGACTTGGGGCCGTTCAGCCTAGGGAGGAGAGTCCTTCTCCCCCAGTTGATTGGAATAATCAAATAGAAAATGAGTTGTGATTGGTACCGCAGCAAGAAACAATAGGTGACAGCTCAGTTATGTGAAATTATTACTGTGATTACCCAGTGGGCTTGATATTGGGTAACCAAAATCTATATAAGTAAAGATTTTGGTTAAACAATATTTTCAGAGCCTTTAAGTTGAACTTGAGAAATGTTATTTTTCTTTATCCAGTGTGCTAATAGAGGTGGTAGCAAAATCTGCTCTAGAAGTCTTCAGAATTTTCCTCCTCCAAGGAACAAAAAAACAAAAAAAAAATTAAAGAGAGAGAGAGAGAATTAAAATTGAAACAAATACTCAAAGTTTGCTGTTGGATAAAAACTACTGATCATCCCAGAAGTGTGAAGAGTGAAAACATCTTTGGTGCTGTGGCAAATTGATACAGCTGGAAGAAGTTGCCTGGTGGGTCAGAAATCTCTGCCATGTTACAGAGGTATCCCAAGCACATCTGTGCAAGTAGTTGTTCTCTAAGATTAATTCACTTAAGGAAAACAAAAATTTATGCTGTATCTTTCTATTTAAAATATAAACCAGAAAATCTGTGTGGTGGAGACATGAATCACTGCCAGGGAAATATCAACAATACAAGTTAAAACAAATCAATGCTATATATTCACTCTGCATTTTTACTGCTAACACAATTGTTGGCATTGTAAATTGACTCATAACATCATAAATGGCTTCTCACACATTGTAAAGTAAATCCTGTGGACTTTTATTAGTATCACAAATGGCTTTTTAACATGTAAATAGCCTCCTTCCCATGGCAATGTAAATCCCACAGGCTTTATGGACAGCATAAGTCATGGGGTGTATTGCACTTTGATATTGGCGTTGGTTTTCATTTAAAAACTAAATAAAAGTTTGAGGAAATAAAACACAGGGGTTTACACGTTTTCAGTTGTGGCCACCCTCGTTTTCCTGCTCCTGTGACCAATGTGAAATATCAAAAAGGCTTGACAGTCTTTTCTGATGTTCAACTTCCCTTTGCAAAATCAAAATGTTGAACCAGAATTTGCCAGTCCAGATATTTCAGTAAGGGCTGAAAAAGCTGACTAAATCAGCATGAGAAGCTGTAAAAGACATAAGAAACTGTAAAATGGTAACAATTTTAAAACCCCCATTTCTCTGGCACCTTTCAATTGCAAAAGTCCCAGACCACTTCAGAAGACGCACAATATGCATGCTAGGAAAAAAATACAAGGACATTTTTCATGTTAAAATAATGAGGTAGCCCAAATTTTTAACTATTAATACTTAATACTGCTGTGTTGCTTGGCTTTACCCTGAAATGTCTGCCTCTCTGAGAGTGAACAGCAATAATTGTTTATTAGCCCTCAGTAAAAATGAATTACATTTTCAGATTTAAGGGATAAACCCAAACACTTAGCAAATATGCATGATTTGAGGGGCTCATTCCTTAAATATTTAATTTATTAATTAACTTCCTCAATGACATCCAGGGTGACAAAGTTTTAGTGTGAGCAAACACCTTATTTAAACACTTTAGGGACCATAATTTAACAAGATATTGCTCGGAAGCTGAATGACTGGGGATGTTATGGTTCTGGTGTCTTGTGGCTCCTGCAGCTGCACACATGATATATACATGATCTATACACTGTTTATGTTGCTATGAAGGTGGTAACTCAGATATTTGGGATTATCTGAGAAGACCCAAATTGCAGAACTGAGTCGGGTTCATCAAGAGGATGAAATACACATCACTTACTGCATGTCAGTGAGGCCATTCCAGCCAGGTAGGATTTCCAGACAACCAGCAGATAAGGAAATAAATAGTGGATGAACTCTTAAAACCATCACTGTGCTGTCAGGATCAGTTTTCATTGGATCCTCTGAGGAAATTAATCCAAATTATTACATCCTGAGTAATACATATCTACAAAGGCAATGCATATCTCCTTTTGCTCTAGCGCAGCTAAAAAGTGTATTTCATATACATGTATATCTACCTTTATTTTTTATAAAGTAATTAAAGGATATTCACTGACCATACATGTGGGTTAATTTCTTATCTTACCCCAAGAACATTTCACCTGAGAGGGCTGTAAAGTGAATTTGCTTGGATGCCCACACCACAGGTGTGGACAATCCTGCTCCAATCACTCCTATGGGAACAGCTCCTGGGTTTTACCCAGCAATAGTTTAATGCACAAACCAGAGTGTTTAACACACTGGCCATTCAATTCAGATTTCTGAGGGACAGTTAGATGTTTGAATACTTTTGAGGAGCTACATCAAAGTGCCAAAAGTTGTATTTGAGAATGGCACTACAAGCCCTGTACCAATAACGTGGTTGACCCTTCTCATCAGTCCATTTTGGAATTAATCTGCATGAGCTCAGCTGACCTCGTGTTCCCATCTGGGACGTAACAAACCTGACATTTTAACCTGCTCTGGTAGGGCAGCAACTTTTTCTGCATTCATGAGCAGTGCAGCTCCTTCCAGGTTTGTTTGATCTTTGGGCTGTGCCCGAATCACCAAGTCAGTAATCCCGTTTTAAAGAGTCAATGACACTCTCCCCTTTTTTACCAGGAAAAAAGTGAGCCACAATGCAAAATTTCTTCAGATATAGGTCATCTTACATATAATTAAGAAAATAATGAATATTTTTACCAGAGCTGAGTACTCGCAATGTCTAATTGCATTAATATACATATTCTGTTTCTGTTCACAAAATGTAATGGGACTACTAGCTCATATTTCAGTTTAGGCCTATAAAGAAATTGCTGAAGACATTCAGACAGCACCTGCTTCAGCAGGCTGCTGAACTATTTAAATATTTAAAACTTTCCTTAAAAATTGCCTTAGAGGAGAAAAGATTGTATTTTGGAGATGGTCTGACTTTCAAAGTCAGCTCATTAATCATAGTTAATGCTCCTTGTTATAGCAGATAGTAATCTGTAGTTCTTATGAGCCCACACTGCCCACAGCATGAAAATATTTCTGATCCATCTAATAAAAATTTATAGTGTCATTCCCTTCTAAGGTTGCTGTCTTATATCCTTTGTAGCAGGATATGAAGTAAGAAAGTTTCAAAATGTACTTAAAATTTTATATATGTTTATATTTATTTCCTATATTAGTATGTTTGTGAATAAATGCATAGGTATGATATTGTGTAAGTGAACATCAGGGTGTTCAGGATTTTGCCTAGACAAGTTCTGAAAAGCTGCAAGGATGGAGATCCATCCCCATTGCTCACCCCTCTTCTTGTGTTTAACCAATTTTATAATGAAGATCTTTTCTCTCACATGAAATGAAAGATCTCAAAAACACCTTGTTCTAATTAGTTGTATTTCATTGGAACTAAAGCAGCTCAGTAGAGGAAAAGGTCTGGATTCAGGTGATGTGAACATCTAAATCTCGCTTCTGAAAACCTCTCAGACCTCAGCTGGTTGGTTTATAATGAAATGTAATTTAATCTTTCTCCCATGAGCTCTCATGATCCCATGGCACACACAGTGAGTAAAGGTGAATCAAAGACAGTTATTCACTGTAATTCACTGTAATTTCCTTTGCAGTCTGGTTCAGAATGTCTCTTAATGAATTAGCTTGCTAATTGTCTCTGGTTTTGTTGCTGATATTTCCATCACTTTGAACACTGTCTCATCCCTAGGGAATGCTCCTGGTGGTTTGAATTCTGACCCAAAGGGTTCAAATCAACTAACAAACCAATCTGAAAAGGGTCTGAAGTTTCATTGCTCTAAAGCTGTGACATGCTGGGTTTGTTACACATTAATTAAGCACTGTTTTGCATATATTCATCATGGCTGTGCTTAAGTGAGCAGACAGACTTTACGTGTAAAGGTCAGTGAGACTGAAAAGTGTCTTAAATGTTGCTGCTGTCCAGCATTTGTTTCTTCTTTTGACTAATAATGACTATTTAAAACTCCGTGTTTATAATAATTATCCAGAAAAGTGCATCAAAATCCACACACACCTAAAGGTATCTCTGATATGTCTTCTACCACGTTACCCTTTTTTTTTACAACCTAATCCACAGTCTGGAAGTCATTGGTCATTCCTGCTGTATCTACTTGAATAAAGAAACTGCCTTACCATGACTAGACTTCCATGACAAATTCCTTCCTGGGTGTGAAGACAGCATCCTTCACAATTTCAGTGTTAGCACGTTCATCAGCTGGTAAGCCAGGGAGACTCATCCCTTCTGTGGAACTTCTCCAGCTGATGGATATGGTTTTCTGCCTCCCACCTCTGGAAAAGTGTGGCAGCACCTCTGTGTTCGTCTTGATTTGTGAAAAGCAGATGTAAAAGGTAATGAATGTGCCTCCTCTGCTGCCCCTCTCGCTCTCCGTGTCTGCCTGAGAGGGCTGTGAGTCAGCAGAACCATCTGGCAGCGAGTGCTGGCTCCTCATCTGAAGAAACAGCATCTGGCACATGGCGAGCAGGGCACTTGAGCTCCTGCCATGCCCTTTTTGGCTAAGCACAGAAGTCTGAGCTAAAAGAGTGATCCAGGAAAATCCAAGCTAATGTCTCAGAAGCCATTAACACCTCCAGTTTTGGGTGTTGTTTCTCAGAGCTCCTAAATTGCCACTCTTGCTAAACTGGGTGTCTAAGTATCTTTCCACTTCCTATTTCCATTAATGATGGAAAAACCCGGGTAACTGCCTTTGCAGCCAAAGGAAGCCTGATCTGCTAAGAATGGTTACTCCATGCCTCATTCATATGGAAGAATAAAATGTTGAGTTAAAAAACTGCTGCTGGAAATTCCTTTTATGAAAAACCAGTGACAATAATGTTGGCCCTAAGGCTGGGATGCCTTGATCCTGCTTTTATTGTGTGGTGTGAATCCAAAGCACCTTCACTGGGAATTGAGAGGTTAATCTTCATGGGAACCACGTTCCTTCTGCTAATGCTGGGAGAAGGCAGGAATAACCACTGCTCAGTGCAGTGCTCAGAGTCAAGAATTCAGAAAAAAAGCAGACCCAATTTCTAGTGTGTCAGTGTCAGCATTTAGCTGCGAATAAAAGACTGCAATTCTGATTCTTAAATTCGGGGAGTTTTGGGGTAATAACTTTCAAATATAAATTGCGTTAAAAAGCTGACGGAAAAGGATCTAGAGTTCATATTTCAAGAAAAGTTCCTTTTTACTCTTGTACTTGCAGTCCAGGTCAGAGACCTTTTTAATCGTCTTTTTCCAAGGTTTTTCAGGTTTTTTAAATTTCTCCTGCTGCAGCAGAAAAAGAAGAAAAGAAAATAGGAAATGGTTCATAACATGGTCTTTAGGGGGAGGGAGATTCTCTGGCTGCGGGAATGATTAGTTAAAATCTATTCAGCTGAAGTATTTAAATACATCAGATAATTTCAGGCTCTGAGACTCTGTATCATATCAAATGCCTGACTTTAGAGAATCTGCAGGCTGGCAAACTCCATTAAACAGTTTCATATAGGGATTTTAGGCATTGTTCTGCTGTAGATTGCAGAAACAACATCTAAAACATCTAAAGACTTTTGCTGAAAAGTTGTCCTCTTGCTTTGAGGGTTATAATCCTGGCCCAGTACTAATGAGTGCAAACAAAAAGATGACTGTTCCAATGGTAAAAAACTCGAGCAGATTAGCACTGGAAAGTTTTCAGATATTAGGACCTCAAGGTCAGATTTACTGTATCTTAAAGCCTCGGTTTTGTATCCTGCCATGTGCTGTGGTCTGAGCATT
Organism: Pardalotus punctatus; assembly: GCA_013400915.1. Classification (NCBI taxonomy): domain Eukaryota; kingdom Metazoa; phylum Chordata; class Aves; order Passeriformes; family Pardalotidae; genus Pardalotus; species Pardalotus punctatus. The sequence goes on from VZTX01028424.1 coordinate 117,889, forward strand.
GCTCCTCACAAACCACCCTGACAAGATGTCTCTGAGGACGATTTTCAGAATAGACGAAGGCACTGTGACAGGATGGGCACAGAAGAGGACAAGTCCCACAGGGTTTCACTCAGACATGGTCCCAAGAGGAGCAGAACTCTCCCTGGGCATGGCGTGCAGTCTGTCACGTCTCTCCGTTCCCGGGGGAAGGCTGAGCACACACTTGTGTGTGTTGATCACAGTGAATTTCTGCCCGCTGCAGCACACACTCCGTGGATTACCTCTCTTCTTTTTATATAAACATCTGTTTTTCCCTTTGAATAGCATAACACAACCTTTATTTTATTATTTTATACCTTGGCCTTGATTGTTTTCCCCTTATTCTCTTTGATTTTAGAGTACATGGATCCCCAGGCGATCCCCAGCAAAAAGGTGAGTGTTCCAGAGCAGAATGGATCATCCCTAAATTTCAAAACTTATATCAGAATTCTCAAATGAAGTGCTTTTTTTCTGTGAATGATTATAAAACAGACTGAGCTCAAGTTTTGTGTTTGAATTTAGAGTCCAACACCTTCATATTTTATATCCAAAGTTTGCAACCAGTACTCATCTCTCTAGATGAACCCAGAATTCCAGCAAAAGACATTGATTATTTGAATACTCAGTACCTGGAACTTAATCTAAAATCATAATGATCACATACCCCGAAAAGTTACAAACAACCAAATACAGGGTTTCTGGTTTTTTCCATATTTATGATGCGATGATGCTATTGCTGCAAAGCAACTGAATTTTTGCAGGAGAGTGTAAGAAAAAAATGTATTGCAATTCAAAGATCAAAACTTCACCAGCAAATTATATTTCTGTGTAAGGTGATGAATTGCAGTGTTTTGATTTAGTGAAGGTTTCATAAAAAATAGGACCTGAGACTTCTCCATCTTACTAGAGCGTAAATGAAGAATAACTCCTTTGATCTAATTTAATGTAAACTATAATCTAATCCTCCCTTTTCTTTAGGAGTTTGTTATCTGAAGGTGAGCAGTGTTCTGCAGCATTTAATGGAACATTGTATTATCTATCATCAGCTTTCCTCCCTGAAACCACTACATCATGCAGCCTAAATATGCTTTAGTGGGGCAGAGAACAAGATCTCCTTTTTTGTGTGAACTTTGCACTGCAGCAGCCTCAGAGCTCTGCACCAGCCCCTGCCAAGGGAAAGGAATTTATTGATTAGCTTGAAGAAGAAAGTGTTGACGTTGATAACTGTTCTGAGATATATTTTCCCCTTCCCCTTCACTTTTCTACAGCCCTGATGGCTTTTTGTTACCAAAAGTACTGCAGATGTTTTTTGTACAAGTCCAAATGTGAGGTGGGGTTGAAATTAACGTAAGGAAGATCACACCTGGTAACCTTAGGAAAAGCAGAGTCTGCAGAGATACAGAACCAGTCAAGGCATCAGTGAAGCTTTTTTTCCTTTCAAATAAATTATTTGTTTTGACAAAATGAGCAATAGAATAAAGTATTATCTTCTTTAAAAATGTTTCAGGTTCTTTTTTTTTTTTTACTCTAGAATTAAAACAACTGCTAAGCATGTCAGAAGCGGCACACCACAAGTAATGTTTCCAATGTAATGGTAGTAGAGAGTCAGCTTTTTACATTTGTTTGTTTGTTTGTTTTTCAAATCTAATGAGAATGTTAAATTACAACATTTTAAATTTTAAAAAAAGCCAAAACTTTCCTCCATTTTTAACAGAAAAAAATATCTCAAGGCAAAGGAAAAAAAAAAACAAACAAACCAAAACTAGTCTCTTGGTTATCTCTCAGCTTTTGTGAACAGGCACAAAACAAGGTGTCCATTCAACTAAGAGATGCAATGAAATGTTTTTATGATTTTATGATTCTATGATTTTAACTTCAAATCCTGGAAACAAACTTTAGGAAGATCACAAAGGTGAAAATTCAGTTTTTTCTGTACCTTCAGAGGTTTATTTCACTTGTGTTTTCTAGGAAACATTTTTTTTCACCAACACAGTTAGGAAGTCAGTAGTGCACATAATGAAATTCTCTTTCTCTGACTCCCTAATCCACAGTAGTTAAGAGAAGTGTAACAAAAATATTTTAAAAAAAACACAAACACCAAGAAATATGAGATGCTGAAAGCTTCCTTTTGTTTGGTTTGGGTTGTTTTTTGTTGTTTTTTTTCTCTTTTTAGAGAGAGTTTAAAAGGTTTTTTTTTCAGAGATGGTTTAATGTATGTCCAGACTCACCATCTCTGGATTAGTGAACTGGGTCTCAATGAAAATGGCAGTAATTTTTTTTTCTTTGTCACTTTTAAAAGCCTTGAATGTTTCACCAGCAAACTTATGGCTGTTTGTGTGGGTCATCCCCATTTCAGCTGATGGTCCTCTTTAAGATGTTCTGCCTCAGCCCACACTGCCCTGACTACATTGTGTGCTTTTCTTTGAGTCATGTGGGACTTGTTTTTCTTTTTGGCTCCATAGATGCCAGTCTAAATTGCGTTGACTGATAGTCTGTGACCATCCAGGCTGACAAACTGTGACTTAAATGGGACAGTGTCAATTTTTCTCAGACAGGGAAAGGTCATTTCAAATTCGGAAGTCTGGACCAAAATAATCCATTGAATCTGAGTTATTGGTTTGAAGGTTAACATTTCAGTGATGTACGCTGTCATTAATATGATTAATATTTTCTTTGTGACTGTCCAGTAATAACTGCAGAAACAATGAGACGGAAACTGGTTGTTGTTTTCTAAGCCAAAACAATGTTATAAAGAAGAAGCTTTGAAAATAATTGTGAAATGGGCCTGTCCTGGTGTCAGTGTCTGCAGTCAGTAGCAGGGTTTGAGAAAGACACTTGATATTAAATGCAGGAATGGGGCTCTGTCCCTGACAGCCTTCATCATCACAATCCCTTTTGATTTCATTGGGGAAGTTTGGCCTGTATAACCTTAAAAAAAACAGACTTCTGCAATTATTTTCTTTAGGATGAGATTCTCTCCTGCAAACAGAAGCATGCATGGGTGGTCTGGTCAGTATAAATAAATAGGTTTCCATGCTCAGGTGAAGAATTTCTCAGAGCTGGATACTGCTGTTATCACTGTTCACATTGCACACACATCAATTGTCTCCTGGTTTGCCTTTCAGCAAAGTACAAAACAAATCATGTTGGTAGTTTGGAAGATTATTCACCCCAATGACCATTCTCATGGAACATCAGTGTCCAGAATGCACCAAGTTTGGCTGCTGATTGGTCAGGCAGCATACCACACTATTCCAGAATTTATTCTCTTAAATAAATATCCCGTATGTCTTCTTTCCATCCCAGGACACAGAGCGTATATTCTCAATTTCACAGTATAAAAATGCAAATCTTATAGGGTGAAGCAGAGCCTTTACACTACATTATTCATCAGGAGAAAAAAAAAATTATTAAGACTTTTGTTTTTTTTTTTTGTTGTTTAGTTTGGTTTGATTTGGTTTGGTTTGGTTTGGTTTGGGTTTTTCTGTATGCTTTTTTGCGTGTATTTTTTTTGGTCGGTTTTTTGGATTTTTTTGTGTTTTCTTTCCTTTGTAGAATTATTATTATTAGGAGAACAGAATATTATGTACGTCTGGCTTCAAGAAATCACACTGAAATCCAGAATAATTGTCATGGTTTTATGGTACAAATACAGAAACTGAGATTCAAAAAAAAAATTTTTTTTTGTTGTGTATTATAAAGATTAAAAGACAAATGAAATAGGAATGACAGACTAATTTGAGAGATTTAAAACTGTCAGTCTTGTGTGATCTAATGATGTTGACTTTCTATCACAGTCATGATTTCTCAAACCTTCATCCACTTGACAACTGCTACGAGTCATGTTGTGTCCCTCTGCAAGTATGTTTGTCTGGGGATTGACACAAACCTAATTTTTCCCCCAAGCAGGAAGATCTTCCATGATAAGACCCCTCCAGTAAAATATTTTAAGTAATTTTAATGTTAATACCATACTGCAGTTACTAGAAAATTGTATTTATAGAGGTAAAGGATGCATAGCACTCTATTTTGGGATAGAATTAATTTTTATTTTCTTTTAAATCATATCCTGTTAAATTTTACTTGTTCTCATGTATATATCTTTATTAATTTTGGATAAAGAGCTTGGAACCCAAACATTAATTCCAATTTGTAAGGTCTTGCATTTCCACGGACCAAAGGCAAGACCCACATCTTAGTCTTTGACCGGCCAGAAGTCCATTTTGAATTCCTGGATGATGCAGCTCTTCACTGCTGCTTGTGCCCAGTTTTTCATTCAATTAATTTTCTCCTGTATTTTAATTTTGCAGTAAGATTTTCCTACAGGGTGGGGATAGAGTCTAATGACATCTTTCTTCTAAAAGAGAGGGAATGTTTTTTACCACTCTACTGTGGTCTCCCATTACCTTCATGACTTGCCAGAAAGGCATTGGGAGTATTTGATCAGGAATTATTATTTGAAAACTAAATTAGATAAAAAGGAAAAAAAAAAAAAAAAGAAAGAAAAATAAAAGGTTTAAAATTAAGAAAGTATTTTTTGATCTGTCATATTGAAATCGTTACCTTTTCTTGTGGAAAGCTGCTGTCTGTTCCATTTTCCCTCCAGTCTTGCATAAACTGGTAACTACTTAATCATCATCCTTTAGTCTACAATTTAAAGGGATTTTTTTTTGCTTTAGATTCACAGGCACAAGGTACATTCCAAGCAAATAAATATATCTTGATCAATGGAAGAAATTAATTTCTGAATATTTTTCAACTAAGTAGGGAATCCATAAGGTTTTGATTCTGAACAGCAAATCTGAAAAAAATTAAAAAGAAGCAAGTACAATAACAACGAAGGAGATTGAGTTGCATTTATACAGTGAGATGTTTTAATCCCTTAGTGATTTTCTAATACTTAAGTATGGCTAAATATGAATTAATTAATCAGATGTATCAAATTAATGAGCTAATCAAATTACAAATTGCAGCAGATTGCTTTAGAACAAGAACTAAAACCACAACCTTCAACTTGTGGTCATTGTGTGGAGCTGTACACTTAAACTATTTCTGTGAATTCTGCTCTAAGATCAAAATAGATCCACAGGATGTTCTTCTGACACTTGAAATGGTATTCAGAACTATAAATATAAAATAAAGGATATCTGTCTTGAATACAACTTCGAAATCTGTGGGTCACTTGGCTTGACATTCTGACCTAACGAAAGATAAGGAGGTCAGTTTTATTTATCAGAGCATAACTTATTAGACTTACCATGGTAAAAGTCTAAATTCATACCTGTTACTCTTTGAACGAGGAAATCTTGGATAAGTGACTTCTGTGTGATCATCCTTAAATGCTAATCAATTTTTAGCAGTAAATGGCGAAAGTTGTTTTACTGTTAATTAATTAGTTATTGCCAGATTCTCTATTATTCAGTGCAGCACCGTAACTGGATTTCTTTGCTAAAGGCTGCTAAATTAATTTTTAATGGACTATATTTCAAAATTTAATAATGAAACAATACTATTTAATTATCAAAGCCAAACACTGAAACAATTTCAGGGCACTACACAGCACTTATGAAAAGTTAGCCATTTCTCCTACTAGAAACTTTATCCTTCTTTATGTCATAAATATCAAGCGCTGCCTCTGAAGGTCTGTCTCATCTCTTTGTTACTCAGGTTTTCACATCGTATCTCCACCTGAAGAGTTCTGCCTGTACTACAAAGGGGAAAATACTGCAAATAAGCAGCTGGCAGTGAAAATGTCGTAGCTGGTTTTTGAGGCAGTAAAAAAAGATGTGAAAAGTGCATCTTCTTGCCAAGTACAGAGCAGTGCACTGGAAGAGAAGTTGTGAGCAGGTGATAGACAGAACACGATTTGATGATATACTGCACAGAAAATATGGGGGGAAAAATCAGACCTCACATCGAAGTTAAGATTTCTGAAACACTTCTCTCAGTAAAAAAGTGCTCTAAAGCCCTGGCAAAGCACAGTTCTACACTCACTTCTGGGCTTGTGCCCAGCATTAGAAGGGTGTACCTGCTCACTCAGGGATTCTTTCCACAGGGGCAATGGTAAAAGGATATGATATGATATGATATGATATGATATGATATGATATGATATGATTTGATTTGTTGGTGCTCCAGAGTGGTGGGAGTGGTGCTGACCCCAGTCCAAAAGCTGTGACAATTTTTTAAAGGTTTTTTTGGGTTCTAAATGTGCTAAAAAGTAATGATGAGATTACTTCTACTGTGTACATAAAATAAAAGGTGTCCCTGCCTGTGGCAGGGGGGTTGGACTCGATCTTTAAGGTCCCTCCTGACCCAAACCATTCTGTGATTCTGTGGAAAATGTTACCAGTTCCCTCTGCTCCCAAAGAACCCTCAATCTACCTGTCCAAAATTTGCTTTCAGTTTTTGTTCCGCTCCCTTCTGGAACAATATGAGGTTCCTCCTTCTTTCATCTCCTCCTTCTGCCTGATGCCTTTCCTTTTATTTAATTTTTCTTTTACTTAAAAGGTCACAGAAGAGCCTTTCTCCATTGGGACACTGAGGTTTCTGGCTGGTTTTGCCATGATGTTGTTCAGCATTTCACAAATATCCTTCAAAGTGCTGAGGGCTCTTTCCAAGGTGCTTTTTTACATCAAGGACCTCCAGAAATTGGTTGGAAAATAATTCTGTGTTTAAATGAGACTTAAATTTTGCCTGGGCTTATAATGAAGACTACATTAGCACAAATTAGTGCAAGGCCGTGGGCCTAAGAAATATTCCCCCTCTTTGTTCTTTGGGTTTACTTTATGACATAGTGTTACCTTAAGACATGATTTTATTTCTTGCCACCAGGATGCCCTCAAACAATTCCTGACTGAAATCCCGTGAATACAGATAGTATTTTTGGAGAGTTCAACTCTATGGATGCAGTGCTTGTTGTGTTATTTTGCTGCAGAGAGACCAGGAGGTTCCATTAGTTATTAGTATGTTTGTGTATTGAAGATACAACCATGAAGAAAATTACTTCTTGTAACATTTCCATTGATTATAAAGAAATAAAAGATTACAAACTTTCGTGGAACAGCTAAATGATCCATTTCTCCAATCTAATGAATTTGCATTGATGTGGTTTAATATAATGTCAAAAGTACATTGCAAGCAAAATAAATTGATTTTATTGAATAAATTAATCCTTGAAAACTCTAGCTTTTGGCAGAATGTAAAAATAGCTGCAGACACAAAAATTAGGGGTGTATGTCTGCGTTTGTGTCTCCAAATGCTAAAGGCTAAAATTGTGAACTTCAGTTTGAACTGGTTTCCTTGGTAACTTGCCCATAATGTTCCTTTTTTCCTCCTCTTTTCTTTAATATTTTAATTAAATAACCCTTAAAAATATATTAAGTTCTCTAAGTTACTGTATTCTTAAAGCTTTTGATACGGTGTAAGGAAAGGTTTTCCCTTATCTCTTTTCTTAATTTTGATTACAAATTAAGAACATGTGACTTGTCGCTTCATAGAAAAAAAAAAGCTTTCTTATTATGGCAAATATTATTAATATTTGCTATTCTTTCATGAGTACCATCACTTAAAACTATCACATATATACATATCTGATTTTACATCAGAAGAGTTTTAAGTTAAAAGTTCTTCACACACTGTTTCTTGGGGCAGTAGTACCATGATTTTTATTGACTGAAATTGCTGTTTTACATCAGTAGCAGATTTGCAGTGGCAAAATCAGGAGTTCACAGTAGCTGGAACTAAAGGAATGTTTATAACTTCAGTCAATATTTGGGGCTCCTTCAGCCTCTTTTGACAGAGGTTTTGAACTTCTGTAATGCTCACTTTTTCTTCAGTGGATGTTGTGAACGTTCAACAGACACCAAAATCTCAAAATGTCCCAAATAACCACCTAGAAAACGAAACCCACAGTTAAACAAAGTACTAGGAAAACCAATGTTTTCAAACTGTCTTTCCCAGAAATTCAACAAAGGCAAAATTCAAACTTATTTGGTAAATATCAAAGGGAAAATTACTTTTTGCTAAGAATTCTCATCCCTTTATCTCCATCACTCACAACACAACTGTCAATTTTGTGTTGTTTTGTACCTATGAAAAATTCTAACTTTGGCAAGGCTATTATATAAAGGTATGATTTTGAGAAAAAACCTTAAGAGCAAAAGTCAGGCAATATCTTCCCACAATAGTTAAAGATGCCATTCACTTTTTTATAGCACAGCTCAAAATTTTGCAGGAGTCAGAACAATACAAACTTCCAGAAAATCCTTCAGGAACAGTGAGCTCTGACTCTGCAAAATCAACAGAAATTTGGGCATGGATTTGGGAGCTATTCCTATGGATTACTAGACTCCCCACCATTCCATTTCTCCTTGGATTGAGGCTGCACTCAGCCCTGCCGAGGGCAATTGGTTGTCAAGGTTCTCAGCAGGGCTGTGAGCAGTGGACAGCGGCATCTGTTAAAACCTGCTCATAAAGTCTTCATCCCACACACAGAAAAATTAAAAGGTGTCATATAAAGCTCCTTCTATTTTGTTCTGACTACAGCTTTCATATAATAACACATTTAATAATGGTGTCCTATTGTTATGGCTGCAATACCTATATAAGGTTTATTTCATTTTTTTTTTTCTCCTGGGGAAGAGGATATATAAATTTTCTTATTAAATAGCTTTAATATTATGAAAAAAGAGATATGTAGTTAAATCATTTTATTCCCCCCTCATTTAACAATTGTTACGATGTGGTAATTAGAGAAATACTCTGAATAGAGGCAAGCAGAAAAGGAATAATTTAAAATTTAACAAAATCAGCTTTGCTAGCCTTTAACCAGGCTGAAAATGCTTTTTTATTCAAAATTATCTCTTTCATATTTTATTGAGGACAGTATTTTATTTTTACTGTAGAATGTAGTATTTTATTATTAATAGAAACTACTGTTAAAAAGTTGACTTAATTTACTGCTTATGTAAAGCAGCAGACTTACACCAAGGATGGATTCCATAGCCAAGACTGAGAACTGAGAAGATAAAATTGCTGCTAGAATGATATTGTCCCCTTGAAAAAGTCCAACCTCTTCCTCTTAAAGAGCCAGTGGGAATGCCATTAATCCCTTCCATGGAAGACTTCCATCACCATCACCATCATTATCCTGGGCAAGTCTGCACAAAAAAACCCCAATGAATCAGATTGGATTCTTTAATGGAGTGGAAGGAAAAGGAGCCTGCCCCTTATAAAGGGAAGCTTTGAACCTGAAGAAAACAACTATTACTTTTCTTCCACCACTCAAGCTCATACACAGGACTCGGGATTTTCTTGGGGTTGTTCCAAGGTCCCCCAGCAGCGAGTGACTTTCCCCCTCTGCAGTTTGAATTTCTTCTTGTGGAGGAACCCAGAATAATTGGAACCAAGAATTTGGATGTTGCTGTTTTAGCTGGAAGTGCTGAATGCCTGTGTTCTGCTCTGCCCTGCTTCACCTGACTCCTCAGCCTCTTTCCCTTCATCCTCCAAAGATTCCAGACCCTTCAGGTATTCCAGCACACCCACAATGTGGTAACTCTCTAATCAGATTAGGTGAAAGATGGTTTAGAAAACAGCTACATTGAAAACATAGCAATAATTTTGATTAGAGGGCCTGAACCTGCCTAGGGAGACAGCACAGTAGTCCGTGTTCTGAAAACTGGAAGGGGCAGAAATTCCTGGCCCAGTGAGGAGCAGCTGGGGACAGATTGAAGCAGCAGCTTCCTCATGTAATTCAGCTGCAGCCAGAGGGACTCATGACTGCAGTGTGAACCTTTAATCTCATGAACATTGCTGCTATCTTTTCCATGAGCAAAACTGTTGTGTATAAATGGATATTTCCCATTTAAGAAGACTAGAGAAGTAGATAATAGTTTTCTGCAAGCTGAAAAAGTAGTTATCTAACTTTCCAGAGCCACACAGAAATAAAATTCTTAAATCTCCTTCCAATGCCACCATGAATAGATCAAAATAGGGAAAAGTAATGAAAATACAGGGAGCAATCAGCCGCTATTGTGAGCATGAATTTTATAATCCATCAGAAATATTATATGCAACATAATTTTAGACTGAATAGCATTTCTCATTCTTTTTCTGTCCAGGAAACAATCTTCCAAAGTGTCTGACCAAGAGCACTGGCTGACAGTAGGAAGGGAAAGGGATTCAGAATGAATTTAGTTAATGTTTGTGTTGTTCCTTTGGAAGAAATTCAGTGTTAATGACATTATTCATTCTGAGAAATTGAATAAAATGAATCAGGAAAACAGTGAAATTGGAATCTGCAGTGCTAATGGAGTCATCATCCTTAAGTCCTTTCCAGTTTCTTATGGCTTCAAAGCTCCCAAAACTCCTGCATGTGCTGCATCAGCAAATTGTTGGCCCATGCATCTGCTGGGAATATTTTGCATATCCTAGGAAAGATTTCAGCCTTTGACACCCAGGTAACATCAGTTCAGCTTTTACTGCATTTGCTAAACCTTCTCCAGATTAGCATTAAGGGCCATTAAAAGACTGAAACCCCCCCCTAAATTAGTGATTTTTCATTCTTTTTGTTTACAGAGAAAAAAAAATAGAGCAGAATTAATATTTCTATTAATATAGAATATTAATATAATTTCTAAAGGGAAAACTGATGGAAAAGAGGTATCCAAAAGTACTAAGGCAATGAGGGATGCAGTCAGTGGCGTCTCTTATAACTCTTGGGTGTCTTTTTTCATGGGTGAGTTTCCCAAGGCTGCATGTAAAAATATATTTGAAGAAGACTTATACTTAATCCTCCCCTAAATCCCCTTTCTGCCATCCGTCCAAGAGACACACTTTGATAGGAATATAGGAATCCAAGGCTGACACTGATATCTGAAGAGAAGAAAAATTATCATATTGAGTAAATATTTTCATTTACTACAATTACATTGCTGATGCTGAATCTCAGGCCAGAGAATTCTGGTTGGTCAAAGCAGGTTCTTTTGCATGGTGATGTGCACTGGAATACAACTAAAAATAGTCACAGTCCTGGGAATATTTTTATTTGTAAAACATTTTAACCTGATAAATTTTTTGGTTTTTGTTTTTTTTTTAAACCCATACTAATTCTGGGGTGGGAAAAAAAAGCACTACAAGAAAATCAAACTAAAACAAAACAAAAAAAAAAACATGCAAACAAACAAAACCTCCCAAATTTAGGATCACACTATGGTTACTTTTCAATCTTATTTGAAAACTAAACTTGCAATGTATTATATCAATATATTTATGCAACTGTGGTTTTACTAATTTAATATCAAGACTGATTAATGTTTTTATTTTTAAGAGCCTTTTTTCCTATTTACTGCCAACATTTCATAAAGATAGGCTAAAATTTTGCAAAATTCTAGCATCTGGGATATGCAAATTTGACAGACAAGTCTGTTGAGGAAAGTTGAGTTGAACAACCTTGCAACTTTAGTCCCTCTTTGTCATTAAGTAAAATCTCCATCAGTAACACCGCGGTTACTTTCTTTTGAACAATATCAGATTTTTAGTGCATCCTGTGGTTTTATAATATCTCTAGGATATAATTTTCTGGCTTGCAGCTGCTCCTTCCAAATAAGGGCTCAGAGCCACAGTGAAGTAGGGTAAGAGGTTGACCAGTGAGGTTGTGGGATTAACACACTTTGAGATTTTCAAGATCAGACTGGATAAAGCTTTAACCAACCTGATTTGGATTCATGAGCAGATTTTGAGCCAGGTGATCAGGCTAGAGACCTCCTTCCAATCCTCTGACTCTTTATCTTTGAGTCTCATTGTGATGTCTTGATCACCCTTGGATTATCAAAATGGCGCTAGGCACTTGAGTTTAGACAGCTAAATAATGGAAAAATATCCATTCTCTTGAACAGGACAAACCCAGTTACAACTGTAAATGAAACAGGCTGTTCAGGAGATGATGCTCATGAAAAGGGAAACCTCCAGGCCTAAGCCAGTTTTTCAATCATAGCTAGAAAGAAAATAGATGTGATAGACTGAAGGGTTCTTTATGAAATCTGAGCTTTAATAAAGAGATAATCGTTCTCATCAAGATAATATTTGAAAGGAGCATGTGTTGTTTACCAGTGCTTATATCAAACACTGGGTTGGATGAAATCCTAAAACCAAATGTGTAGAAAAATTCCACACCTCCATCCCACACACACGCTTCCCCTTCTCAGAGCTCCTCCCCCGAATGAAGGATTGTAAGCAAATATTGCCTAGCTTTGCAGAAGTTGACAGTCTCACTTATGTCAACACAGAATATTGAAGGGCTACTGCTGCAGTTCATTATGCAAATTGCTGTAGTCCCAAGGAAACCAACTCTTTTATGCAATTAAATTGTTTACAAGCCTATTTATATCTTAATAATGGCTTAGCCTGGGTGCTTTTTGTTTCTGCTGGCATTAAGCATTTAAACAGGATCTTTCTATTATCCACACATATTTGTGAGCTGGTGCTGTGGAAGGGATTGGCTGGCTCATTTCTATGCAAGGATTCTTTCCTGTATTCAAATGAGTTCTCAATCCATGAAGCACATTTCCAGGGTTTAAGAAAAATTAAAACATTAAGTAACCGCCTCATGCAATTTCACCAGCAATATGAGAACATCAAACTGCAAAAATTGTGATGTTTCCTTAAATGATGCAGATATTTCTCCTATGTATTAAAAACTGAAATGAATGGATGTATTCTGCAAATAAGATTTGTTTGGTCTGTGAAAATTTTAATAGTAAATGAATAGATTCTTTAGCTAATAAAAACGACTTGCTAAAAAAGTCAAATGGCAAAGTAACTGTTTACATAGAAAAAAGGACTTCATTAGCTGAATCAATATTCTTGCATTTTCTTAGATCTTAGGGTTGGTTTTTATATAAAAAATAGTTGGTTGAAAATAAGAGACACGGTCCATCATTTTCACGTTTCCTTTTTTTTCAGAAATCTATTGTCAACATTTTTTTTTTTTAAAGTCAGGTCTGTTAGCTTGATTTCAATAGAATGAGAAATAAAAGGAAATCAAAGCCAACAAGCATACCCAAAGTAAAGAACATGGATGAACTCACACAACAAAAACTTGCTGATCCCACTCACTCATCTTTTCCCCAGTTTTCACAATTTAAGGCAAATATAGGTTGCTGCATTATGAAAGGTGCCTGGATCGCAAAAAAAGATTTTAACAAGAGTTTTCTTCCTTCACCTGTTTTAAATCCTGTGAATTTCTTAATCCTTTTGCTACCTTGTCCTACCTTTAACAGATAATGTCCTCTTCACTTAAATCAAGTAATTAGTTTGACCAGGACTGAATTCATATGATAGGTGTAGGATTTAAACCAAAAGTGTCATAACCTTATACATATTTTTCTCAGTCTGAAAGTTTTAACAAGAGGCTTTGGGGAAAAGTGAAGTGGCACCACTATTAATTTCTTTTAAAAATAAAAGCCAGTTATCTACTTCTTTTCAGATGATGTAAATGTTAAAGGACAGGAAATCATTTTAGGTTGTTAGACGTGACCTTGTAGAGAGGCCAGGTCATTCCCAGTCAGCACATGCAATATTTTCATGGCTTTCAATAGATATATTATCTTTTTATGTTACAGACAATGTGATAAACAGAAAACCAAAGCTTTTAGTGTGATTGTTCCAACACTACTTACCTTTTTCCTCAAGATAAGGAAAATCTCAAGGCATCTAGTGACTTTACTTCCTAATTGTTCTTTTATGCATAGACTTCCAAACTGCATTAGACCTCTAAATATTTTACTGGGGTTTTTTTCGCAACTGACCCTTAATGGTGAAGACACCAACTAGGACAGAAGGAACTCTGAGTTTCAGATAAAAAGAAGCCAAGGGCTCCAAGTAATGCCAAGAAAATGCCAAAAAATGAACAATTCTTCTAGTATTTAGATGAAAATTTTATGTAGTAATTTCTTTAATATTCTGATGAATTAACTGTTTAAAAAACATTGATTTATTAATTTAATCTTAATTATGATCTTTATTTGATTACTTCATTAGTGCAGCTTTAATTAGATGAGTAAAATTGCAGTTTATGAGTTTGGTATATTGCTTTGTGTCATGTAGTTTGATCTTTTCCTAAATCCTTAATAACTAAGCAGAAATACCTGAATCCACCTAAACTGCAAAAATCTCAAAGACACCAGGTTGTTTTGAGCAGGAATCAATACGTCAATGGATAGATTTAGATCAGCTCTTAGGAAGAAATTGTTCCCTGTAGGGGTGGGTAGGCCCTGGCACAGGGTGCCCAGAGAAGCTGTGGCTGCCCCTGGATCCCTGGCAGTGCCCAAGGCCAGGTTGGATGGGGCTTGGAGCAACCTGGGATGGAGGAAGGTGTCCCTGCCCATGGCAGGCAGGGGGTGGAATGAGGTGATCTTCAGGGTCCTTTCCAACCCAAATCATTCTGTGATTCTATGATTCAGTCCTGCTCTTAAACTCAAACCAAGATAATTCAGATTGCCAGGGTAACAGTAGAAAGAGATGTGAGAATAAGTCCTTTGTTCCCCTGGTCTGAATTTCATCCCCTGCCAGTGAACCACTCCACCAGCAACTCTTGAATCTGTCTATGTTTTTGTCTTTGCAGTCCATGATGGGACAAGTCTGTTCCACAGCCATGGCAGCCACAGCTGCAGCTGTTAAAGCTTTAACTTCGGTGAGGCATTCATTAAATGTTGTCTTTTGTGGGTTCTTTGTTGCAACTGGAAAATGTGTTCAACATGAATGGAAGCAGAAGTGCTGGACAGACTAAGAAAGAATGAACTCACGAACCTCATTTCTCAAGGAAATTAGGTTAAAAGTTCCCACTGGGGTCTTTTTTTTCTACTGTGAACTCTACAAAGGGCATTAATAGTGTTAACAAAGACCTTTTGTGTCTGTTAATACTCAACATAGTAAACAGGCAGTGCTGGATGCTGGTCTTGGTGGAGTATACCTATTTCTTCCTTATCTATTCTTGCAACTTGCTTTGTTCTCTTTTCTTTGGTCCTTCCTATAAATAAAATGCCAAAACTTTTGTTCAGAAGCTATGGGTGAATCTGAATTTTTGAAAAGCTGGAGGAAAATATTAATAATAAAAATAACTAATAGCAGAGCTCCTCAGTGATGGATCTCAACAGAGCTTCTCTATCTAAAATAATTGAGTTCTATTAAATTATTTTCTTCTTGCAAGGTATGAAGTTCTAACAATATTTAAGAAATGCCACATTTGTTTCCTTGCAGATTAACACTACTGAGATCATTAAAGTCTTGTGAAATTAAGGTTATAAGTAATTCTGTGAAATTAAGGTTATAAGTAATTCAAACAGTTTATGGCAAATCTCCATCACTGAATGTGATAATAATATTTCAAGTATTTGGAAAGTCAAACTACAGTGTCTAAGGAACAAGTCTAAACTCATTTTTCTTGTTAAAAGACTTGCTTTTTTCTTTCTTTTTCTGATGGGCAAGATCCCGACATACCTCATTGCACTTTGGTTTAAATTAAATATTAACTAAAAAAGGACAGTATTAGTACTACTACAAAGCCTGTCATGGAAAATGGTGCTCAAACAACCCTACTAATATCAGCAAATTTTAACATTTAAATCCTCCTTCTTTTCTCTTGGGACCAGGCTAATACGAATTTATGTGATGAATTAAACACATAAAAAACCTGATTTTCTTAATTTTTTTTCTCTGTCAAATAGACTTTTTTTTCCTTCTACTTGTGAAAGATGATATCTTCTTATGCCTTGGACACTTCCAGGGATCCATGGGCAGCCACAGCTTCTCTGGGTACCCTGTGCCAGGGCCTCTCCAGTCTTACAGGGAAGAATTTCTTCCTAACACCTGATCTAGATCTCCCCTCCTTCAGTTTGAAGCCATTCCCCCCACTCCTATTGCTCCACACACTTATAAAAAATCCCTCTCCAGTCTTCTTGTAGGCCCCACTCATCTCCTTCTGAACTGCATTTCCCTGATTCCTTCCACCTGGACTATGAATAAATGATGAATTTCAGTTCTCAGTCTGATCCATTTGACATTTCCATGAATTCTTCAGTTTAAACATGGTTTTATAACCAAGCAACGAGCTGCTGGTGTGGCTCCAATGATCTGAGAAATCTGCCTGATAACTGTCTCTTCAGAGGTATCGAGAAATGTCCTTATCTCTTCCTTTGTGAACACCTTCCTGCTTCTGCAGTTGTGTATCTTCACCAGAGTCTTTGTCTGGGAGCTTTTGGCTGTTCCTTCCTGCCTGGCTTCCCTGTAAAGGGAAGGGATTTGGTGGGAATAGCTAAATCTCTCCTGCAGAGATGCACTTTGACACGTTATGAACTTAAACCATCAAATGAACAGTTTTGATGATACACAGTTTAAAACCCCTTTCAGCAATGTAATTTATTTAGTCAATACCTTTAATCCATCCCAGTGACAAAACTCCCTCTTTACTATATGTTTAGGAGCTATTTTCACCACTCCCCACACTCTTCTGGTAGGGCCGTAAAAGAAAGACTGACCAAGTTTTACTGGAGACATGATGAGTGTGTACAAACAATATTTGTGTGAATCAGTAACAGGTCATCTGCTGTTTTTACTCCAAGAACTACAGATGATGTTTTAAAGAATTCTTACTTGCTGAAGCTTTCAGCATTTTTCAAGGCTTTGAAATTTGTTTTTACTCCTCAGAGGAGTAAAAACAATCCTGTGAGCAATATTCACTGTTTTGAAATGTTTCAGTTTCAATAAGGCAATGTATTTTAAATGCCTCTAATTACCTTGAAGATATTGTTTTCATTTTAAGCTAAGCATGCCTGTCTATGATTTTTCATAAGACTATAAGGGAAAAGAAACAACCAATTGCCCTCAAAGTTACTAGGAATTAGTTGCCTGGAAACTATACACATCTTTAAAATAATTAGTTGCCTAGAAACCATACAAATCCTTAAAACTTCTGTAGTGTTAAGAATGTCAGCAATGCCTAAATAACATTCACTGTTTCCTGCAAGAAAAAAGCAAGGTTTGAAAATGTGATTTCGATGGCAGAAGTGCAGGAATATGCTATCTAGGCAAGCACTAGAACACTTAGGATTGGGATCTGGAGTGGTGGTTGAGTCTCCCTGTGATTTCACACCTATTGTTTTGAAGTGGGATTATTTTTAATGTTCTGGCATGCAGGAGAGCAATCTGTTCTGGAATAGCATTACCAATAAAGTTGGGCTGTGCAGACACTCAGTAATCCCTTCTTGTTTCACTGTATTGCTTCACACAAAGGTGAGCAAAGATTTGTGTGGTGGCCACTGCTTGAAACAGGCATTGAGGTCACTCCAGGGAAGGTCAAAAGTCCTGCTGAAGAGTCAATGCTAACATTTAACAGCACAGA
The DNA here is from genome assembly GCA_013400915.1 of Pardalotus punctatus. Lineage (NCBI taxonomy): Eukaryota > Metazoa > Chordata > Aves > Passeriformes > Pardalotidae > Pardalotus > Pardalotus punctatus. The sequence continues at coordinate 135,305 of VZTX01028424.1, forward strand.
AAAAAGCATTCTGGAACACCAATGAATCAAATATTTTACTTTGCACAGCTTACACAAAAATTCTACTTCATTCTTAGGGAATAGCTAATCCCAAAATAAACAAGGGAGAATAATACAAGCCTCACACAGAACTGCTTGGTGCCATTAACTCTTTGAATTCAACACAACAGTCTGTTTTTAGAAGAAATAATGTGATTTCTCTTTTTTTTTTTTTTTTNTTCCTTCTACTTGTGAAAGATGATATCTTATGCCTTGGACACTTCCAGGGATCCATGGGCAGCCACAGCTTCTCTGGGTACCCTGTGCCAGGGCCTCTCCAGTCTTACAGGGAAGAATTTCTTCCTAACACCTGATCTAGATCTCCCCTCCTTCAGTTTGAAGCCATTCCCCCCTCTCCTATTGCTCCACACACTTATAAAAAATCCCTCTCCAGTCTTCTTGTAGGCCCCGCTCATCTCCTTCTGAACTGCATTTCCCTGATTCCTTCCACCTGGACTATGAATAAATGATGAATTTCAGTTCTCAGTCTGATCCATTTGACATTTCCATGAATTCTTCAGTTTAAACATGGTTTTATAACCAAGCAACGAGCTGCTGGTGTGGCTCCAATGATCTGAGAAATCTGCCTGATAACTGTCTCTTCAGAGGTATCGAGAAATGTCCTTATCTCTTCCTTTGTGAACACCTTCCTGCTTCTGCAGTTGTGTATCTTCACCAGAGTCTTTGTCTGGGAGCTTTTGGCTGTTCCTTCCTGCCTGGCTTCCCTGTAAAGGGAAGGGATTTGGTGGGAATAGCTAAATCTCTCCTGCAGAGATGCACTTTGACACGTTATGAACTTAAACCATCAAATGAACAGTTTTGATGATACACAGTTTAAAACCCCTTTCAGCAATGTAATTTATTTAGTCAATACCTTTAATCCATCCCAGTGATAAAACTCCCTCTTTACTGTATGTTTAGGAGCTATTTTCACCACTCCCCACACTCTTCTGGTAGGGCCGTAAAAGAAAGACTGACCAAGTTTTACTGGAGACATGATGAGTGTGTACAAACAATATTTGTGTGAATCAGTAACAGGTCATCTGCTGTTTTTACTCCAAGAACTACAGATGATGTTTTAAAGAATTCTTACTTGCTGAAGCTTTCAGCATTTTTCAAGGCTTTGAAATTTGTTTTTACTCCTCAGAGGAGTAAAAACAATCCTGTGAGCAATATTCACTGTTTTGAAATGTTTCAGTTTCAATAAGGCAATGTATTTTAAATGCCTCTAATTACCTTGAAGATATTGTTTTCATTTTAAGCTAAGCATGCCTGTCTATGATTTTTCATAAGACTATAAGGGAAAAGAAACAACCAATTGCCCTCAAAGTTACTAGGAATTAGTTGCCTGGAAACTATACACATCTTTAAAATAATTAGTTGCCTAGAAACCATACAAATCCTTAAAACTTCTGTAGTGTTAAGAATGTCAATAATGCCTAAATAACATTCACTGTTTCCTGCAAGAAAAAAGCAAGGTTTGAAAATGTGATTTCGATGGCAGAAGTGCAGGAATATGCTATCTAGGCAAGCACTAGAACACTTAGGATTGGGATCTGGAGTGGTGGTTGAGTCTCCCTGTGATTTCACACCTATTGTTTTGAAGTGGGATTATTTTTAATGTTCTGGCATGCAGGAGAGCAATCTGTTCTGGAATAGCATTACCAATAAAGTTGGGCTGTGCAGACACTCAGTAATCCCTTCTTGTTTCACTGTATTGCTTCACACAAAGGTGAGCAAAGATTTGTGTGGTGGCCACTGCTTGAAACAGGCATTGAGGTCACTCCAGGGAAGGTCAAAAGTCCTGCTGAAGAGTCAATGCTAACATTTAACAGCACAGAAAAAAGCATTCTGGAACACCAATGAATCAAATATTTTACTTTGCACAGCTTACACAAAAATTCTACTTCATTCTTAGGGAATAGCTAATCCCAAAATAAACAAGGGAGAATAATACAAGCCTCACACAGAACTGCTTGGTGCCATTAACTCTTTGAATTCAACACAACAGTCTGTTTTTAGAAGAAATAATGTGATTTCTCTTTTTTTTTTTTTTTTTAAAGAAATACACACACAAATCTGGCTAAGGCCTGCTTTTTCAGTTCCATGAGACAGGGCAAAGTTAAGCAGCCTGTTAATCTCCTTGTGTTTCAGTGCTCAGAGGTTGTAAATTCAGTAAAGAGAAGGTATTTTTCATTGTTTAGCATTAGATAATATTGGGAATTAGGAAGGGATATGTACTTTCCTTAAAAATATTAATCAGAATTGCCAGATATCAAATGAGCTTTTCACTGCAATTCAAGTCTCACCTTTTGAGACAAATGACATCCCTGAAGTGGAGTTACGGTTGAGAAGCAATGAGATGAAGACATTAAGTTACTTCTTGTTCACCTGGGCAATCTCTGGAAGGTCTCAACAGTAGTTTAAGATCTGCTGGGGCTTGGCTGAGAGCTTTGAACAGCAAACTTTCATTTTAAAATCCACTGCAGTTCCAGCACTATATATCACACACAAATCCATACAGCTGCTGAATCACATCAGGGTTTGTCTGGCACCTGTTTTAAATGGGCAATGTGCACCCAGAATTTTTTCATCTGGACTTTTAACAAGGTGCAGTGAGGGCATGACAGCAAGAATCTTCTTTTTGGAGCAAATAAGTAGAGCTTCACAAATTTTATGTATTCACCTACTTACCTTCTCTTTCTTTTTACCATGAAAGAACAAATAAGCAAGGAGATCTAAGACTGACAAACTCAATTTTAAATGGACCACTGATTCAGACAAATATGCAAATTATTCCATTAAGGACACACTTTATTGTCTACTGTTGAAGAGCTGCATTAAAAGGAATCTGTATGGAGAATAATGAGTGTGAATTGATATCTACAAAAACTATTTCAACAAGCAAAGATTAATGGTTTTCTAGCACCGTTTGTGCTGAGCTACCGCCATACCTATATTTATATGCAGTGCTGTCTAAAAAAAGGGCTCTGAAAATAAACATTGGGAAAGTAATCACCTGAGATCTGACACATTAAAACTAGTGGTCAAAATTAGTATTCTGAAGTCATGAAGCCACAAAATACGTGCCTGAATAGCTGCTGTTATTGGGACACACTGATTTATCACCTCATGCAAGGTGCAGAAGTAAATTTAAAAGCTGTATAATAAAATTGCATATGACAAAAAAAATAGAATTTTAGTAGATTATTTTTACTTTGTAGCAGTTAATATTGAAAAACTGAACATACAAATTATTTTAGAAAATAAATCTTTAAAACAGATTATGCAGGCTGCTAAAAATCCCTTCCCCCAAAAATAACTGGACAAACCAGGTGTGGCATATTTATCCTCTAAGAAAATGACATTTTCAGAAGCCTCACAACATTAAGTTTTATTGTTATTATTATTATGGTGAAATGTTTTTAAACATGTTAGGCTAGTTGTCATTTATGAATGCATCAGAAAATAAAACTACTCACAGGCTAAGTGGGTTTTGAACATGTTTACTTCTTTATATTCAGAGATAAATCTTTCCAGTTAAATTATTAAGTGAATGTAGAACAAATCCCACTTACCATGACAAATTAAATTACACTTCAACCTAGGAATATTTACTTCACCAGAAGTGTTTTCATCTAAAGAATTAAAATGAAAAAGGAATGTTCAGGTGCTGAGTCATGCCATGATAGTCTCCTTTCCAATCGCAGACTTGAAGAATTTGCCAACTCTGTATTTTTGCATTTAATTGTTTTGTTTAGTGTTACAATGGAGGGCAAGCGAAGACAGATAGGATACATCAGTCAGCAGAAATACAAAGGGTGGAATGGTAGATTTGACATCATGATGGAGACAGGCTCTGGATGGAGACAAGGCAGGAAATGAGAGCAGGACCAATTTCTCTGGTTTGTACCGTGTAAGGACTCGAGCTGTACCATCTACACCTGAATATGGGTAAGGATTGAAGAACATCCTTACTGTAAGGGTGGGGAGACCCTGGCACAGGGTGCCCAGAGAAGCTGTGGCTGCCCCTGGATCCCTGGAAGAGTCCAAGGCCAGGTTGGACAAGGCTTGGAGCAACCTGGGATAGTGGAAGGTGCCCTTGATCCTGACAGAAGGGTTGTTCCAACCCTAAATGATCTTTAAGGTACTTTCCAACCCAAGCCTTTCTGTGATGATTCTGTGATGAACGTGGCCCTTTGCTATGAGCCAGCTGTAATATAGTGAGAAAACATTGTCTTTTTGACTTTTATTCTTTAGTTAAAATGACGAGTGCTCGGCTGGGGGTCTGGGATTCCCAGTTATTAGAGCAGACCCGGGGGGGGGTTGGTAGGTGGGTATGAATAAAAGCAATGGCAGTGGGAAGGAACCATGCAAACCCTTTAGAAAACAAATGAAACCTGAAGTCCATGCAGTGTTAATCTAAATGAAGCACTCTGAGCACAGTGGAAAAGCTTGGTCTGCAATTTTTATAACCCTTTGGCATACTTAAGATCACATTTATCCCTTGTCTTCATCCTGATTTTGCAGCTCACTTGCTTCACAGGAAGTGAAGTAACTTGGGAAACATTTATCAGCCTCAAGATGAGCTGGGGAACATCCCACTGGGGGGAGATGATGATGACTTGGCCTCCTGGCAGTCCCGACCTGAACCAGCACCTGCGATGTGTAACCAACCACACTCTTACTGAGTGAATACCAGGAGTGGCACTCGTATTTTACCGAACCAAGACTCTGCCTTCATTAACTCTCGTTGTGATTTGATTTATGGATGAGCACAAGAGAGCGCTTTCCAAGGACAGCATGGAAAATTTGGAGGAGCCACGGCAGTGCCAGTGCTCAACAGGGCGGAGACCACAATGCAACAGCAATGCTCTGGTGACAACAGTCTGTGGCTATAGGGCAATATCGTGGTGAGCAGTGGCTTCTGGGACCAGCCCTCTGTGGCTTTTAAGGAGTTCTTTTTGGGGGTTCACACTGTGATTTATTGTAACTTTTTAATTTCCATCATAGTATGAAACTGCTGTACACTGTAGCACATCTGCAGCCATTTAGGAGTTTATAGCTGCAGTTACTTTTCATACCTGAGATTTCTCCTGTTTCACTGCAGCAGTGGGGATAAAACCCAGATCACCTTGCTCATAGCGGCTGATAATATCCTGGGGACTACTGAAGTTCTGAGTGGGATTCCAGTTGCACACATGTGCTTTGGCTGTATGTGAGGGCTGTGCTTCAGGTCTAACTCCAAAGCCACTTTGCTGATCACAAAATAAAACCTATTGGAGGCACTGATAATTAAAAAAATACTGTTGCATTAAACAATATGACAAATTAAATATCTTCTACACTGTTTTTTCAAACTTTCTAATGCACAGACACATAACACATAAATTATTTACATTAAGGGAAATATGTAACCTGACACTGTGATCAAGGTGGCAGAGACTCTAATGGATGTCTTAATGTAAAAAGGTCCCTTGACCGATTAGGAAGAACTTCTTTGATAACAGCCCTTTGTATTCACTCTCCTTATTTCTGCTTTATAAGCCATTAATGGGTATGTCAGAGAAAAAAGTAGCCCCATAAGAATCAGCTTTGGAAAAGATAATCTGAGATCATCTAAGTTCATTGCCATTAGTGTGGAATTGTTCTCTATAGCATTGTTTAAGAAGCTTTATTCAGCTTAATTTTGGGTAACTCAATCACAAAATTATTTTTCTTTTTCTCCAAAGGCTTCATCACTAACTAGATGAATAGTGTAAAAAGAAATAAAAGGGTTTTTTTTTAATATTAATTCTATTGCTTTTGATTTTCTACAACGTATCACCTAGGGTGACCTGTAGATTCTTTCCTTTATGGGTAGTAATCTAAATGACTTTTCAACTGTATTGTTGCATACAGGGACCAAAAAGCTACAGATGAAGTTGTGAGGTTTTGTAAATTTAATTAGAAGACATTATATTTGCTGTTGACATTAGAAAAATTAATCAAAACTATTTTTACACACACACATATACATACACATACACACGACATACACACCCCTCTTCAGCCTTCTCTAATGGTAAGATCATGGAGTTCAGGCCCTATTTCTACTTTAAGATGTGAATTACAAATTATAAAATGCATATTCATGAGATTATTTCTCTTTGTTCTTTCATCCAGTTTCTGAGAAATGCTCAATGCCTGATATGAACATTGTAGGAGAGCAGCAGTCCAAGAAGCTCTTTCTGACCTTAGAACCACAGGGTTTTCAGACAGAGATGTAAATTCAGACTATACAATACCTGACTATAAATACCTATTTATAAAAAAATAAAAAAGTGAATAAAATCACTTCATTGTCAACCAAAAAAATGCAAGAAAAACAAGTAAAATCTTTATGTTAACTCCTGTTTTGCACTGCCCTATAGTAGAACATCTCTTTCCAGGCTACTCCCAAGAGACTGGCATGAGATAAGTAGATACATCTCCATAATTCTGCTAATTACAGCAAACTTCAAAGTCTCTGGTCCATCCTCACTGGTCCATCCTCACTTACTCCGTGTTTAAATCTATTGCTATTATTATACTATTTTTATTTCTTTCTTTTTTTTTTTCCCTTTTTCTCTTTCTAATCCATCTGTGAGGACCCATGAACTCATATCCCAAAGCAATAAGAGCAGACTCTTCGAACCTTAGTTCAGTTTCCTTCTCACATTGTTTCACATCTTACTTTTCCTCAACATGAAAGTCCCCTTTAGTTAACCACATTTCAACTGTTTGTATAATTATGTTTTAGTCACTGTTCAAGCATCAAAATCCACTCATTTTGCTTTAAGTAATCATAAAGATACCATTGCCAAGTTGCTACCTTGGACATACCTGAATTTTATTAGCTTTTTCTAGTAATGTATTTTTAGTATTCATCTCTTGAAAATTGAAATACTGCAACACTTTTGACTAGAAAGACAGAACCTAGCAGAGATGGTTTTAATTATATTCTAAAATTAGATATCTCTAGTTAAGTTCAATACTTATTGAAGGTACGTAGGCAGAGAAAGACAGAAAACACTGAAATATTAAAGCAGAACAAGAAGAAAACAGAAAAGACAACTGTATGTAAAACAGTAGATACAAGGCAAGAATAGATGGGAAAGAAAAGTGCATGACATAAAAGGTAGAAAGCAAACAACATAATGGGGAAGTACAAAAAAAGAAAACATTTAATTGCCACTTGTTGTTCAGAGTGCTCTTGTGTTAAGCATGGTTCATAGCTTTCATTCACAGAACTTACTGGATGGGGACCAGTAGAGAGCTGGAATTCATAGATTTGATTTGGAGATACCAGAGAAAACTTCAGCATATTTGTCAAGACATAATCAGGTCTTTAAAACTGCAGAATGTGCTAAGGAGAGAAAGAACTGGTGAAAGCATGGAAGAAAGAATTAAAAATTCATTGGACTGAATCTTCTGGTGATGTTAAAAAACAAGCTTCCCACAGTCAGAAGGATTCTGACCATAATAATTAACATAATTTCCTTGAAATGTCTACAATATTGCAATGTTTGATTAGCATAGTGCTCAAGATCAAAAGATATCATGGAAATTCGGTCATTAAATGGAGACTATATTCCAGGAATTTAGCACATCCCATTCTTCCCTATATAGAAATCACTATTTTTCACTGATGTTTATTTATGACATTTTTAATTTAAGACTGCATCTTCACCCCCAGTTTCATCTTACTTTTTCAAGCCTGGCCAATGTCTTTGTGGCCTTTATTCTGTGTTTGCACCTTGTGGTCACTTCAGACTTTCTGAAGATGCCATTTGGATGAACTCAGCTGCAGCAAATACACCACTTCTCCATGAGTCACATTTGTGTCTCAACTGCCTCTCGTTAATGGGCACCATCCATAAGTGCTTTGGTCACTGGATCTTGATTATTTGGTCTAGGAACTGGTGAGGACAAAGATATTCTGTTCCATAGGAAAAAAGTGGTTGAAAGGACTGTCAAGGTTTAAGTTTTTTGAAACCCAAACAAAACCCAAACAATCAAGATACTCATCCTGGGTGTCCACCCAGCCCCAAATCTGGGTTAATATTTCATCTATTTATGAAACCTAATTTCAAATAATTCACCTACACTTTCTCCCAAACTGTTTTATCAAGCACCCTTCTCCTCCCTTTTAGTGAATAAGACAACTGAAAATGACTTTTTTTTACCCATTTTCAATGACTTGTCAGTGCTGGTGGACATTTTTATGTAGGAATCTGCATTCGTGATGTAATCTTTATAAAGAGACAGCAAAGCCCGTGCTTGTCGTCCTTAGGTTAGAAAGCTCATTATTATATGGCATCCTGCAAGGGCATAGTTATCCCTGATACAGAGAGCACACTTACCAGGAGATAATCACATTTCCCGTAAATGGGGCAGCTCCTGAGCTAATAGCAGTGTCACTGGCTAAATATGTTGCTCATTTCAGCTAATTAGTCCTGCAGTAAAAATGGAGTGAATTGCCACACCCATCAGTGTTAATGGGACAAATAGAGCTCCTATAGCAACTCCAGCTTCCCTGTGTGTATTTCCGGTATTTATGCTGCCTATATGCCCACTAACCTGTCAATAATATTTCCAGGACACAAACTTATAGTTCCACATTGCTTATAGAGTGTGATCAATCCATGCTAAATCTGAGGGTGTGGGAGATAACTATATAATACAGTTTAAAGAACCTTTTTAATTTTTTTTGTACACTTGGCTTAAAAATCATCTCCAGGGTTTGTTTTTTTCTCATGATTTAGCAAAAAATAAAATAAAATCCCCTTATTATTCTTGGCAATCCTTCCAATTACATTGCCTAACTGATTATTTTATGCTACAATTCTCTGCTGGTGCCAGCAACATGCCAGGCAATGCTTGGTAAGAGAGCAGGTGGAGTTTCATACCAGAGCACCAGCAAAGTCGAGGGCATTTTTTTGGGAAGATTGACAATATAGCAGAGCTCGCTCTGAAAGAGAAAAAAACACTCATGGGTAAAATAAAACATTACTGAAGTTCCAGGTTAACAGTTAATGATCACACAGTTCTTTGCAGGCAATTACTGCCATCTTTTTAAAGCCCCTTTTGTGGCTGCAGAAGGGGCCCTTGGAGTTTCCTGTACTACTGGTGCCATTTCATCAAACCATCAGTTTGCTTGCACCTGAAAATGCAAAGTTTAACATTCTCCTTTGGAATTATTAAATGTAATATTTTCCCTCACAGTCATTCAGCTGAGTGTGACTTATTTCTGCAATACAGCAATGTCTGCAAACTCTAATATAACATCAGAGCACTGAAACTGGCATCTCTGAACAAGTTTAAAATCTATGTGTAAAATGCATCTACCACTGATAGTCATGAATTAAAAAAAACCCACCTATTTATTTCCATTATTTTGGGGGTTTTTACTTCTCCATAGGTTCACAGTAAGCAAAGAATTCTTTAGGAAATGACACTGAGATAATGCAAAGCAAAGAACAGCCCTGCACTAAAGACATACAGTAGAAACACATTCAGTGGAAAAAGCTGATAGTTGTTTCTGCACATGAATTTAGACCTAAAATGAGCAAATAACTTCCCTAAGGTGACAAGAAGTCTTTAGAAATGTTCATTGTGCATCATATCCTTTCACATGAGCCATGTCAATGGGAGAAACACAGCCAATATTAATCTGTCCTCCTCCAAATCGTCTATTTGCTTCCAGGACTCAAATGCTCACGTAGATGTCAGATGGAGGCTGACAGCCTGGGGGGGCTGGGGTGTTCACCTCGAGAAGAGAAAGCTCCAGGGAGACCTCCGAGCTCCTTCCAGTGCCTAACGGGGCTCTGGGAGAGCTGGAGAGGGACTGGGGGCAGGGGATGGAGGGACAGGGCAAGGAAGAATGGCTTTAAACAAGAAGGCAGGTTTAGATTAGATCTTGGGAAGAAGTTGTTCCCTGTGAGGTGGGGAGGCCCTGGCACAGGGTGCCCAGAGAAGCTCTGGCTGCCCCTGGATCCCTGGAAGTGTCCAAGGCCCGGTTGGATGGGGCTTGGAGCAACCTGGGATAGGGGAAGGTGTCCCATGGAAGGTGTTTGTTTAGAAATCTTATATGTTATGATTTAGATACACTATCTGAAAGCATCCAGTTTGCTGAAAGGAATATAAAGTATGCAAAGGGTTGCTTGGTGAAGGCTGGATATGATCTTGTCTATAATTTACCCAATAAATCACACTTCAGCTGTCCCATGAATGGCTTCCCTCTTAAAACAAAATCAGTTACAGAGCATGGGTTTTGTATTAACAAAAGGTGAGGAAGACAAAAAAGAAAAACCACAGTAGAATTTATATCTGAAGATCGGCCTTGGCTTACAGTTACAACAATGACACTTAATCTCCTGGAAAATCTGAAATAAGAGATATTCATTTACAAGTTGAACCACAACATGTAAACAAAATTTACAGATCGATTTTCAATGGATTTGAAAACAGGGATATCACTATTCAATAGAGAATGCTAACCAAGCCTCTTTCACTATACAGTGCCATATTAATATGCATGAACAGGCTCAAGCATGTGTCATGCGCAAAATGCAACCTGATATGAAAATCACAGTGGACTACTTTTTTTTTCCAATTTTTCTGGAATCACTTTTTGAAAGAGTATTAACATTAACATTTGGGGTTTCCATCCATAGATATATACTATATTTATTTTACTACATCAAGAAAATATAAAATAATTTATATAAACTATCCCACTCTGAAATCCTTGTTATAGGAATGTACAGCTTTTAAAATTTTTGCTTATAGAAAGATTCACAGTATTTAGGTCAAAATACTGGATTTATAACTTAATAGATATTTTTTACTCTAACCTATTTTATTCTTCTAGAGATTATTTGATAATCCATGAGCATCCTGAAAATCAAAGCAACTTTCCTTCATTCAAACCAAGTGAGGGGATTTGCTTCTGAATGCAATGAAGCAAAAAGGTGAGCTGATACATTATGGTATTCAACATTAATAGCTTAAAAGATAAAGAAATGTTGCTAGCCTTTACGTGACTTCATTTTATATGATCCCTTTGCTTTTCTTTTCTTGCTTCAGGGTGGATCTGATGAAGACAATATAATCAGATGGCCCATGCATTTTGAATCATTGAATCATTTCTTTGAGGAATAAAATAAGGACAGCTTCATGAACACAAGTTTTACTGTTCAACCATTCCATACCACAAAACCTTTGTTGTGATCAACTGAGCTACTTGGAACTCTTATTGCCTTTGGAGAGATCAAGGAATGAGTGAATCCATGTAGTCACAGTTCTTTGGGGCATGGTAGTAAAATAGTTTGGAATTAACCAGAAATTATTTAGTAGCTAATTGAAGTATTTAGGAATAATGAGAAAAACTCAATTATTTCAGCCTGGTGAATTAGCAGAGTGAAATCAATGAAAGAAAGAACTCTGTAATTTTTTAACCCTGCTTAGGGTCATGTGCACCTAATTTTCCCTGTACACCACACTGACCACTGTCCCAGGGAAAGAAGCTGTGGGCAGCAGGGAAGCTGAACACTTAAAAATGTGTGGGCTGGACAAACAAAGAGCAGACTGTGGCTCCAGGAGCAGTGAAATCATTCCAAAGGCAGCGTAGAGTATTGTTTCTGTAGTTACCTTTTCATTTCCCAACACCTGACATCGCCATGGGTGACACATCCGCACCACCACCTTCACTGCAGCTCCTTGGACAGTCCTTGTTTACTGAAAGAAGGTAGAAATGAACACGCACCAGGAAACTAAAGCTTTGCAAATAAATTCACAGAAAAAACAAGTTTTTGCACCAGGGAGAACTAAACCTGTCAAGATCCTGGCTTTCAAGAAACTGGTGGTCTGTCATCAACAGGTTGGATTCCTTGGCTTCCACGCTCACTCCTGGCTGGCCATGTAAAAAAATCTATCTTATCCTCAAGAAAATAGTGATAAGTCTAAATAATAAATGTAAGTCTAAATAATAAAATTATAGAACATATCATCACCCCTTTTGCTCTGCTTGTGCCTTGTGCTTTACTTGCATATGTTTTATTTTTGAAGCAGCAAATTTTTAAGTTTACCTATCTTATGCTTTCCCAGATCAAAGCCAAATAGGGCTCTAGTTTCCCATGGTTTCTGAATTCATTGCGGGAAAGAGGACAACATCCAATTTACCTGGTTCATAAAGTGTTGTCAGTTATTTGTCTCTATGAGCATGTGCTTTCCACTTGCAAAAGGTTCTTGAATCCTGAGAGGTTGTTAAATCCAATTTTTTTTTAATTTAAAAAAGCAAACTGCATTATTTATAATACATTTCTCTTTCTCTCTTCTTTTAATATTTGTCACCTAATCAAGTCTCAGAAAAATGTGTGAGCAACCAACATAATAAGATGCACACAGACTAGTGAATATGGCTTGACCCTAACACCGGTGTAGAATAAGTTCCATTAATCCCAGTATGTGACAGACTCTTTTTGCAGTACAGCCTCTGAGAAGCAGTTAGCAAGTGATTCAGAGCTTGGAAATTACTTAAAAGTGCACTTGTTTGGCAAATTCTTATGAATAATAAACACAGCATAGTTGTAGGGTATCACAAGCAATTGTGAGCGATTTACTAACAAAACCAGAGAAGACATTTGCAATAAAGTTCTATTCACAGAAATAATCTGGCCTAATTTACTGCAGCACTGAATTGTTCTCATTGCCAGAGGAAGACCACTCCACGGGCATACATTAATTTCTTTTCTACACTTCAATTTTCAAGGTGTTAAATCCTGCTGTATTGGTTTTCTGCTGCAAATCTGGTTTGCATCAAATGCCTGATGGAATCCAAGCACAAGAAACCTTTCCCATTAGAGAGATTTTAAATACATCTATATTTTTTCCCAATACAAATATACAAAAAATAAAGTTTGGCTGTACGAGTCTGACAGTTGCACACCCTTTTCCCAGATTTCTTTGTGGTAGGGTGGATGCTTGTCTCTCCTAAAGGTTTATCTTTACATCTTGGGAGGGGAGAGAGAGGGAGGGAGACAGAGAGATTGCACATACAGAGAAACCAAAATATTGGTTAGGAAGCTGTGACTTGTCTACTGATGTTACGTTTATCTCTTTCCTTCCTATGGGAAGGATACTGAGAAAAAAAAAAAAAGCAACATAGATCTAATCCCATCTTAAATAGTTTTATCATGGTGGATGTCATTAAGTCCCAAAATACAAAAAAATAATTGTTTTTTTGCTCTTGTTTTTAATTACCCAGCTGTTCCTCAGCTCCTGTTGAAGATACTGGTATATTTTTGCTAGTCTCAACATAAACAATCAAATGAACATTTTCACCAAAGGGAAAAGTTTATGATAAAGTGCACTTGTCGCTTTTTTTTTTCAAAAAATATTTACTGTATACATAATCTAACACACACTTCATAAGAAACTGAAAGAAGGATTGACTTTTTTTTTTCTATGAATGCTTTTTGACACTTTCTTAATATTTACCTTCTGCTTGAGGTCCATATCTTAGGGAGAAATTCTTCTGACTTGGTAATATTTGATATTATTATCTGAAAATTTTGTATCAGTGCTTGAATCTGGGTCTGGCTATCTATCTTTCAGAATCCTTTCTTATCCAAAGCCTTTGCTTTATTTGTGACTGGTGCCCTCCTGTGCCACCCTAAATAAAGCCTTAGAATGAGATTCATTTTACCCGACTTGAAATGCCTACAAATGTAGATATCTACAGATGAGGCAGGCATTTACATTTTCATTGTACTCATTGGGATGACACAGTCACTACTTGAGTGCAATTCATCTGGCCTAATTTAGCTGTCTTCATTAGGGTGAAAGGATTTGTGCCCTAGAAAAGTCCGCTTCTTCCACTGGCTGTAAATTGAGTGGCTAAGAAAAGATTAAATGAAGTTATACTTGTAAATATCTCAAGTTTAGCAATAGAAAGTTAATATTTTCCATTTTCTACTGTTCTGTAATAGTTCACTTGATGTTAGTTATTTTCTTTTTCTTTCATAAGAACAATTAAGAGGCAACCAACGTCTTCTTTCCCAGAGTCAAATTTTTCTAAATAATTTTTTACCTAATTTCTTCTGGTCATGTCTTCTGTTTACATCCATCTAACAAAGGACTCTCAGCAGAAAGGTACTGCTCATTTTGCAATTGGATCCAAGATTTGGTCAGTTGAGATTTGTCTTCTTTCTTTTTTTTTTTCCTTTTCCTGTAATTATATTTATAGCAATTATAACTTATGTTTCTCAGCCTCATTGATTGCACTCAGTCCTTTGCCTCCAGCCTTACAATAAACACAGGATGTCCAACTGTCTGCATTATCTCACAGATTGTTACCTTCCTCCCCATCCTCCTGACAGGTTCTTGCTCTAAAATATTCTAAAATATTCAGGGAGTAATTCAAAGAATCAACCTCTACCTTATTCCAGCCCTGCAACTTCAGGTCGTATGTATGAAACAATTCTGCAATTGCCTCTTTCCCCTTCTTGAATCGTTAAATAGCCTTTCCTCTCATTAAATGAAGCTGAAGCAGGAAGATAACAAATTGCAGAAGTGACAAGCAGTCACTTTGCTAAATCTCTATTCTGCTTTTATCTTGTTTCAGATTTTTACCATTATTTTTCTGGTGCAGTATATGCTTTCCCTTATTAATTGGTCTACATTTCTGCAACAAAAGATGAACTTTCATAATTTCAGACAGTCCATTCGTGTGATTGTTCTAAACCATTTTTGTTTCATCTGCCCACTGTGCAAGATTTTTTAAAATCTCATGTTCTTTAACAACTTTGGTCTCCACCAGCTGTTTCTTCACCCAGAACTCCTTCAGCATCCTTTCTTCCCCCTGAGGAAATATATAATTAGGTTCAACATTTGTCCAGATTTTTACTTATGTTTTCAGCAGTGACCACAGGTCATAGTCAAGGCAAGTTATATATCTTAAACACTTAACATCAGAGATTTTCACTTTTATTTTCAATTTAATAAGCAAGGTCTTTTCTTCCACTATCCAGACAGTGGCATCTCTCCCCAACATTTCTTACAAAGGTATTCTGATTTGTGAATGTGTTGGAGGCATGCTAGAAAATGTGAATTCCACCCGTTCCAGGTCCCTTCCAACTGATAGTTTTACACAAACTCCTGGCACATCCTCGTATTCAATCTGCACTTCTTACTCACAAATCCTGATTAGAATTAGTCCCAAGGGGTTTTAATTAGATTGATTCTCCTCTTTGTTGGCACTTTATCGTACCATGGATGGTGCTGCCCCATATGTGCTACAATATAAAAGCTGATTTTAAAGGCCAATCATCAAAGGTAACAGCTTTAAGTCCTGCCAGACTAAGCTACATAAGGTTAGAAACCCATTGAAATGAATAAAAGAATCCTTCAAGCTTGGCCAAAATTAGGATTGCAGTCTGGTGTGTCTAAGCAAATATATGCACATTTGTGTGTAATATAATGTTTTCTGAAAACCCAAGGTGAGATTTTCAAAACTTGGAGAAGTCTTTTTATCTCTCTTGGTTTCAAAAGTGGAAAGTTGTAGTCTTTCCAGTACATAGTACATGTGGAAGTGGTTTGGGATGTTCTAAATGTCTCCTGCATCTGCAAGAGTACTTGTTATGGATTATTTACAAGTTTATTATCTATGTATAATGGCCAATTCTGCAGCTGGAATTCTTTCAGAGATCTCTGGGATCATCAGACTTTTCATCCACATTAATGTTAATTAACACATATAAGCATACAAGTCATGTCTAGGAGTTGGTCCAAGTACAGGAACTGCTGGAGAAAATTTTGGGGATAGCTGAAAATTTCCATCTGAGTACTGATACCCTGCAATGCCACATTATAGCTATAGGACAAATTTTAGTTTCATCCTACTTCTTGCTTCTTACACTAACTTTGGGACACTTATGATCCTATCAACCAGCATTGACCAGATGCCTATTCTGGCTTTGACTTTTCTGTTTGCCAACCAAATCTGAGCTCTTTGGCAACAAAATCTCAATTCAGCCAAGAACGTTGGCTCATGGAGCTCCTCACTAGGGAGCATTTGATTATAAAATCAATAAACAGCTGTCAAGGAAGGAGCAAAACTTCTGGAGTTTGTTGCTGTACTGAATTTTCCAGACAGCTCTTTTTGGGGGCTGATTCAGAGCTTCATCCCAGCTGTAAACATGTCCATAATCTGTCTCACCCTTGTAGAAATTTGTCATGAGATTCCACAATACTTCAAGAGAGCTGGGTCCTGGCAGGTGTAATGCTGTGTGTGGGGCAGAGCAATTGAAAATTGAAAAAGTCAAGTCTCATGTGAGGTATTTCAGAGAGAAGTTTCGTTCAGGAGGAAGCGGGGATGTGGTAAGAGCACGACAAGCGCTACTTCCACATATTTTCTGGGAGGCGTGTGAGTGACCTCAATGTGCTCCTGCAGTTGTAGTGTGGGCGTTTCTGTGGTGCCATAAGGATCTCTGGAAGGAGCTCAGAGGATCCGTCCTCTGGGACACGCTCGTGGTTTGCGGCAGCAGAATGGTGTCAGCATGGCCACTGATCAAAATGTAAGTTCTGGAGAAGTGTGAAAACACATTCTGAGAGGTCGATAGGAGCCAAATACAGAAATACAGATGGCTTACAAAAAGCAAAGTTGTGTTTGAGTTTGGTCCTAAAGTATTCTGAAGTCTTTATATTATGCTACAGCAGCCAACCATACATTTAACTGTTCCACTACCTGCTCAAGCAGCAATGGAGAAAGAAATGATACCTTATTCCACTTTCTGTGAGAACAGACTGGAAGGTAAAGCATAGCACAGTGGTTACTCTTACTGGGATGAACTGTGAGTGACTGATTTTAAGCTTTTAAGCTTTTGCGTATAACATGAAAAGTAAGAGTAATTACTCTGAAGCTAAGGGAGCAGTCATGTGATTAAGATCTTTGTTATACTTAAAACTGACAACTCATCCAGAGGATCATGGCTAAACTGCTGAGTTTCCTATAAATAGTTCCCACCTTCAGTCAGTCAGGGAGATATTGTGTCTTAAAAAAAGATTTAGATAGGCTATGCCTCTAATGACTTTATAAACTTTATATTCAGTAAGTTCCTCTGAAGATAATGTAGAATTTAACATATCTGGTGCAAAAACCACGATTTATCCATGTCATCTTTCTGGATGTTGTAGTAGCCTTTGGGGGCAACAACAGAAGTTGCACCTCTTGCTTATGGCAAGTTCAGAAGTTGGAAACTGCTCCACAGTGTTTAATGTGCAGTCAGCCCAAAGCCTGTGTCTCTGGCACATCAGATAGGCAATATGACAATGGCTAAATGACTGGGAGGAAGAAATCTCCCTTCAAAAATTAACACATGAACCATAGCAAGTCCTATTTACTTGAAATAAAGAAAGTCTAAAAAGGTAGCTGGAAATTCATAAAGTCACAGAACCACAGAATGGTTTGGGTTGGAAGAGACCTTAAAGACCATCTTGTTTTGACCCTCTGCCATGGGCAGGGACACCTTCCACCAGACCAGGCTGTCCAGAACCCTGTCTAACCTGATCTTGGACACTTCCAGGGATGAGGCAGCCTCAGCTTCCCAGGCAACCTATTCCACTTTTTCATGAACACGAGGAACAATTTCTCCATGAGAGGGGTGGTCAGGCATTGTCATGCATTGCCCAGAGAGGTGGTAGAGTCACTGTCCCTGGAAGTGTCCAAGTGTAGTTGCACTGTTTTAGAATTTTCCTTTCTCTCTCATGGAGAATATAGATAAACTGTACTTCTTGTACTTTCTTAATCTCTGTGTTTTGTGTTAGATGTTGTACAAGCCTTGACCAATATCTTAGGGGGTGGATTCCCTTTGACCAATAAGTACTAGTTTATAAGTGTGTATAAAAAGAACTTCTTGTAAATAAATCCATCTTCTTTGCCATCTTGAAGCCTGTCTGCCTGACTTCCCTGCCTGCTTCCACAAATCCCACAAATAACAGAAAAGCAGCCAACATCCAAGGAACAACTGGATGTGGCACTCAGTGGTCTGGTCTGGCTGACAAGGTGGGGGGTGGTTGGAGGTTGGACTCGATGGCTTTGGAGGTCTTTTCTGGTCTTAGTGATTCTGTGATTCATTTTGTTTTGAAAATAATAATTAGGATCTCAAAGAGAATTCTCATACAAACAAAAATACTAGTTCAAACTCTTAATTATGTAGTTCAACAACTCCACAATGAAATTTATGTCAGTAGTGTCCAAAATGAGTTTAGAGTTGCATGAAATTTGCTCCTGCCTCAAAATCCTACTTTATTTTACAACACCAAGTGTAGTACTTTACAGACTTTGTGTACTGGAATTGCTGCTTTCAGTGTGGACTGAAATCTGTTACTTGTTTTAAAACCTTCTTCCATCGGTGCTCTACAGAGACACTCAGTTTAACTGCAAACAAAATAGCTCCTGATGCAGAAATGCAGCAGTCCTGTCAGCACAATGTTGTTCCTGAACTCATACTCCTGCTTCACTGAGGACAGCCTTGCTCTGCTCCTAGAACATGAGCTGAGGTTGGTGCACAGCCCTGGAATGTGCAGGTCTGGGGACTTGCATTAACTCAGAAAGCTTCCTTCTTGAACTCAGAGCTACACAGCCTGATGTAGATAGAAAATCATTTATATATTGGTTGGAAAGAACCTCTAGAAACCTTCAACCTTTGGATCAAAGTAGGACTGTGGGAAACCATGAACCATATAACTGGAAATTTTATCTTGCCAAGTCTAAAAATCTGAGTGTGGAGGTTTCAGTGTCTTTGAACAACCTCTTCCCATGCTGGATGAAATGACTTGAACCTCAAGAATGCAGTAACTCAAGATGAGGGGGTACCTTTGGCTCCAATTCCATCCATGGTAACTCTCCGGCCCTTTCCAGCAGGGCGTTCCCAGGCTTTGCAAAACTCTGTGCAAGATTTTGGAGCATTTCCCAGCTCACGTTAAAAACTTCAGTTTCTCCTTGGTGAACTTCGCAATTTGTCTCCTGACTCAGTGCTCCAGACTATCAAACTCAGTTGGTCTGAAACTCCAGATTTTGGTATCTCAACCTTTTTCCACAATTTAGCATAATCTGCCAATTTGCTGAAGGTTCACTCTGCCCCATCTGGACTGTTGTTGAGAAAATGAAGAGTGTGGGCATCTGTTGTATTCAGGACTATTCCCACTGCTAAATTAATCCCATTTTCCTTAAAGCCACTTAAACTGTTTCATGGATTAGTTAAATAATGAGCTCTGACATCCCCTATTATATTCTTTCCTCTTTGGGCAGTATGTTATATTAAGTTATGGTCATTGTAAGATTTACCTATCTATTTTTTCCAGCCACAAATCTCCACATTTACCTGTGGTTTGTGGCCTGAAATGATCCCCAGTTAAAAGTCAACAGAGGGGCTTTCAAACCACGAGCAAGTTATGATTCCACTGATTCACAGATGTTATTCTGGTCCCCAAAAATGTCTAGAAAATGAAGTAATGGCTGAATATTTTTTTATTTACATGCAGAACCATGTATTCGGCACCAAGTAAAGTTGATTTGTGTGGATGAAAAGGGTTCTGTTCAGTACTGTCAGCATGGACAGCTCATAACTAGTTCAGCTTCAGCCAAATCGATACATAAACCATGCAAATTCACACACACCAGCAGCTGCTCTCTCACTTGTGCTCTCTTATCACTCCCTCTACTGCTGACTCATATTCAATTCATAATTCATGGCAATTATCTGTAACCCTCTGTGTTTAAGAATGAAGACAAGTAAAGCATCGCCTTACATAAAAGAATTCCTGCCCCTCAATTTTTCACACAATTTCTTCAACATAAATGCTTTGATTTATTTATGTGATTAATTACATATACGATTTTGGCAAAATTTTGCTGGTGACTCCACAAGAAAGATTTTTCTGTTGCTCTGTCTAGTTATAAATTATGAAAAGAATATTCATTAATAAATATCTAGGGTTATTGGTTGTAGTGTAAGAACAGGAACTTAAAAGAGATCAGTGGAATGAACTACCTTTCACAGGTTTTATTGATCCTAGGAATCCAAACCATGAAAAAAATACACAGAACATCTACTGGACAAACTTTGCAATTGAAGTTAGCAGCCTCAGCTGGTGGGGAATTGATTTAAGATTAAAAAAATAATTAGTCAAAGCACCTGTTGAAGCAATTTTTATTTTTTTTTTCTCATTCAAGGCAGCATTAAGGTTAGTGCAGAAATTCTGCATTTAATGCAACTTAAGTGCCAAACTTCCAGATACCTGCTGTGGGAGTCTTCTCACTTAATATTAGATGGATGCAGACATTTGTATCTGAAATACTCACCCAAGGTTCTCTTTACAGCTTTGTTATGCCCTGCATAAGTGTTTGATGTGGGAGCCAGCCTAGCCATTACTAGTGAGCTATACCAAGTGCAATAAAGGTAATTTATGAGGGTTTGCGCATGCACTCAGCTCCAGTGTTTCCATGTGATTTCAAACTCCAGACAGAAATGCTCTGCATCACCACAGGTAGCAGCAACCCCCCCAGAAGGAACAGACACATCTGAATGTCTATAAAATGGTCACACCAGTTTGGTACCAATTATAATCTGTCATAACTTGGGCAGACAGGCCAGGTGGGAAACCACCATCCGAGTTTAAAATTGACAGAGCTGAATTGCCAGCGCTCCTGCTATCACCAAAAAAAGTGTACTTTTCACACTCACGTGGACAGCCTCCTGAGCTGCATCATTTCTAAGAGCTCACACTTTGGTAATGCTTAACTCCCCATTGGGAACTTAATGGAGCCTTCCAGTTTGCACCAGCTGAGTGCCAGTGTGATGTGACATCCTGGGCATTGAAACACAGCTTGTAAAGAACATGTTGTTCTGGATAAAATTCAGCCCCTGAAGGTAGATATCTAAATGCATTCTCAGACCCTTTAATCAGTGGTATGACTCTCTCTATGTGTATCACTGTCCATGGGGCATAGGTACTGCAGCAGTTCCAAAGATAAAATCAAGTGGTGAGGTCTCAGGGCACACAGAAATGACTGAGTAGGTACATCAAGAAGTGCTGGCTGACTGCCTTCTGCCTAATCTATCCTGTTATTAAAAAGACATCATAAAATTCATCCATTCACAGATGTTATAAATCTTAAGCAGCTCTTGCAACAACAGAGCGTAGGTGCAGTTCATCATTGAAAGCCAGAAAAGCTTTTCTTATTAAAAAAATGTTTGCTATGATTCGAGGTCTGTAGTGTGCATATTAACAATTATAATAATATTAAATTCCAACCCAAACTTCTTCAAGTAAACTTAGATTATTGGCAAATTGGAAATATTAAAATTTACCACTATGCATAGATTTCTAAAGTACTGCAAGACCAAGACAGCCAATTATAGATGCTGGCATTGCTCATATTGACACTTCAGTAGCTGTGAATAAAATAGAATATAATAAACAGATCAGTAAGACACTACACCTGAATTTGAGAAGCTTTACGAAAGTCAACACTCATCTGTCTTTGTTAGAAGCAAAGAAGTGAGGGCACTGGAAAGTGAAGAGCTAAATGGGTAAAAAATCCCTAGAATTCAGCATTTCTGAGAGCATGAAGAGGACTGCTGGGAGAGTGAAGGGGAATGTGGGATAAAGAAAATTGCTCATCATATTGATTAAAGCAGTAAGTTGTTTACTTTTGCCTTTGAGTCCCAGAATGACAAATGTAGGACACTGAAAAGTGGCAGAACAATACCACTTGCTTAAAAGCAGCATGGGTAAAGGGTTAAATAGAAAGACCTCTGCACTGACAGAAAGGAATGGCAATGAAAGTCCCATAACGTGACTTGAGGCTAATCACACACAACATAACACAGAGAGAGGTTATGCACTGTTCCAATGCATATTTAGTAAGCAAGAAAGGCTATTTTCATACAGAAAGCCCATTTTGGAATTCAGGAGATGGGGGCTAAGTTGCAGCTCTGCCACTGACGTGTTACTTGCTGTCTTCCTGATTTAACCCTCTGTAAGAGTGAGATAGCAACACCTTTTTATCCATCCTCATAATTTCTGTGCTGACACTTATGACCTTTCATACAAGTCAGGACCTGGCTTTAAGAACTTTTTCAATGGGGATCTAAAGTAAATTCTGATCTCTGTAGGAGACTGGAGGAAAGAAATGGCTATGACACAGATAGGGAAGTACAGGGAATTATTGGTGTTTTATTGTTCTGCAAGGGAGGCAGGATTTCTTATACATCAGGACCTCCACAAAGATCTGTCAGAAGTATCAAGACAAAGGGAAGTCTCAAAGAAGAAAGTTTTGACCCGGGTCAATGGAAAGAAAAGGTGGTTTCTTCCCAGCACTTTCTCCACAGAAAAATTATGAACATAACTAACTGCAAAGTGAATAGGCTGGAAATGGATGTTTGTGCAATGGGCAAGACAAAAGTGGGAATCAATTTTGAATACCTAATCACAGAGAGAAGTAGCATGGTGATAATGAAAGGACTTTAGATAAAGGACTTACCAAATGCACCAGAGACAGTGGGGAAATGTACATATGTGCAAAGGCCAAAACAAAAAGGTGAGCTGAGCAAAATGAGACACAAGGTGTCAAGGTCAGAGAAAATACATAATGGAGATGCTACAGTTGGGAGGCTGGAAAAGAGTGTTTTGTATTTCTTATTTCTGTTTAGATTGTAAAACTTCTTGTGCAAGAACTCTTCCTGGCTTTGAAAGGCTTTTCACTTTTAGGTGAAAAGCTGGATTTTTTAGCTGCCACGACTTGAACTTTTTACTTGCCATATATATTTTTTTCCCTAATGGAAGATGGATAGGCACTGTCTTTCTGGATGGCATGTTGGGCATCTCAATATAAGTGTGAAAGCAGAAGGTTTGCATCTTGAGTGCCAGCTGCAATATATCAATGAAAACAAAGATTCTGGATGTTCACATCCTTGAGCTTGCTGATTTTTTTTGCTCTTTCTCAACAATAGATTCTTAAAAGATTATGCACATGAGGCATAGAGGTGACAGGGGTCCTTCCTGTCCCATCCATCTCTTCCCATTCCACTTTCTCCAGCCGTGGCCATCAAAATCTATAAGCTGAGGATGTGTGGGTGGTCACGGCTCTGTGTTTAGAGCTGTGACAATGAGATAGTGATGCTGAAATACATCACCAAATATGTTCATACTGAGTTACCTTTCCACATCTGTGCAGTAACAAGCATTTTCAAAAGTCAGTAAGAAAAGAGAAATTAGATAATTTCTGCGTTTGAAATGAATGCAATGTTTACAAATAACATAGGCATCCTAGGTTGTGGCAGTATGGATGCCAGAGGGAACATAATTTTTCTTTAATATTTAATATAAGACATTTGGTGTATTGTAAAGATTGTGAAACAGTATGTGCACCAGTCTAAGTTTATGTTAAAATTATATAAACGGACAGAACTGAATTTTGATACTTTTGTTTCATTGTTATGGTCATCAATCATTTTATCTGAGACAGGAGATGGAGGCCTTCCTTCCCCAGGTCTACCAGCTCTGAACACAAATACAGACAGAGTTTAAACTGGAGTCAAGTAGAAGACATTAATCTACAATCCTTGACCCTCCCAGTGCCTGTGCCAAGCTACAGCCTTTCCTATTCAATTTAGGAACACTTATTTTCAGTGTAAATTGTTATTTTGTCTGCAGAAGGCTTTAAGGACAAAAAGAAATTAAAGCAGAAATAATGTTTACAAAAAAACCAACAAAACCGTTAGGAGAGAAAGAGGGAGATTAAGACAGGAGTGAGTGAAAGGACAAGCAGACAGAAGTACAAAAGCAGGAGCAGAGCTGAAGATTTGTAGGATAGCAAAGGTGACTGCAATAATGAGCCCCTCAGCAGCCAAAAACCTCCCCTGGATTGTGGGAGTTACTCAGAGTAGCTCCAGGAATTTGAAATCCCAAGCTGGGCTACTTTGTATGCTTCCTGATACACCGCTACCAAGATTGCACTTCCAGCTCCCAGCTGCTTCACAGCAGTGCTGGTGATTCAACTCTGGGAGAAGAACCAAAATATTTGACTGTGTTTGTGTGTGCAAGGCACAGTGAGTTCCTTTCTCATCTCTGTGAAAAACTGTGAGATGGGAAAAAATAATCCAGGCAATAAAAGCTACCAACAAATTGTCTTACTGAATGCGCTGGTGCTGGCTGGGGTAGAGTTCATTTCCTTCCCAGGGGTTGGTGTGGGGCTGTGTTTTGGGTTTGTGCTGAACACAGGGTTGATGATACAGAGATGTTTTTGTTGTTGCTGGGCAGGGCTCACACAGAGCCAAAGCCTTTCCTGCTTTTCCTACAGCAAGGCTGGGGAAAGGCTGGGGGGGCCTGGGAGGGTCGAAGGGGACACAGCCAGGACAGGTGACCCCAAGTGACCAAAGGGATATTCCAGACATTATGGCATCATGCTCAGGATATAAAGTGGGGGAAGAGGAGGAAGAGGGGGAATTAAACTTCAGTAACCTTTTTTCCTGCTGAGGGAAAGAAGGGAAAAGACACTTTCTTCAGAAATAGGCTACAACAAGGTGTTACATATCGAGTTTTGCAATGGCTGCTCCACTAAATCTGACTATGATATAGTAATAAAAATGATAAAATATGTACATGTTAGGGGCTGGATGGAAAGCCTGCTTGTCTAGTGCTGGAAAATGAATTAATGGCAATTAACTTAGGTTAGTAGACTCAATGGACTTAGGATGGAAAGCAAAAATACAATTAACCCTTAAATTTCTGGATCCCACTCTTGACATTTTCAATCTTTCTGCTGAAGCTAAGGGACAGAAAATTACTCTCTGCTTTGAATGAAAGCTGAGATTCTTATTTCATTTGCTTGTTGGTTTGTGTTGTTTTTTCAATAGCTGGAATTATTCAGAAAACTAATGAGATGGCAGAAGTAGACATTTCCAGCAGGTGTGCGCAGCATTGTCCAGTCACAGAGATTTGCATGCCCCCTGTGTATTTTTCAGCACAGAAAAGTTTCCTTTGTAGCAAGTTTAAGACTATGAATAACATATTTTTCTTATTTACCTGCTGCTGATTGCTAGCTAACACTCCACAGCTCCATGGAGCACAGGCTGAATACAGCACTTTAGGACAAAGATCCAGGAGATCAAGACTTTCCAAGTGTAATTCTCCACAGAACAATTTATCTTACCTTTCATTCCATACCTAGATTTACATTTCATATACATATGTTTCTACATTTATCTCTACAGTTTCTCAGTTTTATGTTTAACAAAGACCATTGCTGGAGGATTCAAGTGAGGTGCTCCAATGATTAATTCCTTGCACTCCAAAGAAGCGTGCCCTGTGTTGTTTGAACAAACAGTTGCTATATCACTTGTTGTGCCTATTTTTACCAGAGAAAGTGCCTCGTTATTAAAGTATTGTTTCCTTCTAGATATACAACCTTTTGCACATCTTGTGAGTGATGCCCTGTGTGAGCATCAGAAGAGTGGAAGAGAATCACATTATTCACAGCAGGAAGGGGATGAAGGGAACTTCCTATCTTTGGGATTTTTTGAGTTATTTTCTTGCTTTCTGATACCAGCAGCTGCAGAGCTGGGGGATGTTGATGTCAGGAAGGATGTCAGGGTGGCAGCTTGTGAAGGAGAGTGCAGGGTGTTTGAAGAAGCTGTTGAAAGAGAACCAGTGGCATGAAGGAAACATGCAAAGCCCCTTCTAGCAACAAAATCATCATAGATTAGAGAGAAACAAGAGGAACAAGTCACAGCCAAGCCAGGGAACTGCCAGCTTTGTTTCTTAGCAGTGGAAAGATGCAGCCATAGCGAACATCCTTCAGAAAAACTGAACCGAATGCCCTGCTCTGTTCTGGGTCCTCCTTCCTGTGCAGTTCATGGAGGTGTTCACTTTGCAGTGTACTGGATCACACAGAGGATTCATCCTTCCCTTTGGGAAAGTAACCTGGCATTTTTTGTTGTTCAGGGTGTAAGCCATTCCTTGTGTCCTCATACTGCAACACTTTCTCGATATTATGATCTGAATTTATTTTAGGGAGAAGATAATGAGATTCTTGTGTTGGCAACGGGGCTTGGAGTTGATTTCTGATGAACAGGTGGACTTCTCTGTGCAACTTTCTCAAGAGAGGAGAGAATAATATCATTTCTCAAACAATAAAAGGATGGGCACCTGAGGAACTGGAAAATGAAATTATTCAATCTGTTTTCACTTGCCTGATATTTTATTCATGATAATGTAGATTCAGACTTTTACTATAATACATTAGTTAGAAAGCCAATCCAGAAAAACACTGTCTAATTTTTTTTTCTCTTTTTCTCTTTTTCTCTTTTTCTCTTTTTCTCTTTTTCTCTTTTTCTCTTTTTTAACCTGGTTGGCTTCTTGCTGGTTTAGCAGCTACAAGAGAGACACCTGGTCCTGGTCCAAACCAGTCACAGAGATGAAGAACCCAAAGACAGCAGTGAGATAAGAATCAGTAGGACTGGGAAGGAAGCAGAATCCATGGCTGGGAAGGGAGTAATTTATCCATGGCTCTTTCATTTAAGACTTCAAAGTACTTTATTTAAGTGTCAGTCAGTTAAAACATTTGGCAATTTTCCAAATTTTCGTGTTACACTCAGAAAATAAATTAAGTTTACAAAACAGAAGAAAATAAGAATTTAATTACAGAAATACCAGAACAGGGATTTCCACAGTACCACCCTCAAGGAAAAAGCAAAATAACTGCAGAACCTATTTTTTTCTCAAAGAAGGAACAGATTTTAGAAAGCAGTGTTTCTGCTGGAAACCTGTTTGAAAAGTCTCATGGGCTGGAAACAATGATAAAATAGTCAAAATTAGGTGTGAGACTTGAGCCCAGAGTCCCTGCATTTATTTTGTGGGCAGTGTGTTCATGCTGTCAAACCATTTCCAACACCATTATAAGGACCTTACCTTCTTTGAGGTGATACAGCAGGGTCTTATCTGCTGTTTAGTCATCTCAAGCCACATTTGAGATGTTCTGGAGCACACTTGGCAGAGAATCCTTTCTTTATTTTCCATAGCGTTTCAATGATGCTCCTTATTCCAACTATTTACCTGTCTCAGGATCTTATGCAAAATGATTTTCACAGAGATAACTTGATCAAAGGTTCAGCCTTGCAGAACTGCATGACCAGGGTAGCAAAACTGAATTCCCTTTTATATATTTCAAATAGTGCTGTTCTAGGCATACTAAACTTTGAAATGTAATTTTCCTATGTGTTTCTAAATAACTAGCAAAGATCCAGCTTCCTCCCTTCATAAGGAACAGAAAAAGGCTTTAACATTGAACTGATTTGAGTTGTAAAAAATGGTATAAGTTAACTCTGGATAGAGTACCAAAACCTCCTCATAAATTAACAAACTGTGACATGCTGTAGTAAGTAGTTATCCCTGTCCAGAGTTCTACTTTTTTTTTTTACACATCATTTGCCAGGTAACAGTTCCTGGCAGAACACAGCCCTTGTCCTAAGATTCATGAAAACTTAATGGAGCTTGATTTCAAAAGCACAGAGATAAAAATAGGTGGTGGAAGAAAATCTTAACAGAGAATGTTTTGTAAAAACCTCCTGTGTCTCATAAGATAATATCTTACAACATTAATTTTGTCCTTGTTTTCTGTTAGCTCCATCCTGCCACATTATCTTTTAATGAATCTCTCTTCCATTTTTCTGACCTGATTAGTGACAAATCCATTTTCCTGTTTCAGGGGATTGAGTAGAAACAACCTGCAGAAGACATCCCGATTTCCAGATAACATCCAGTCAACAGGGGCCCCTCCTGTTCTCAATGTTCCCAACTGAACAGGGTGTTCCCCTGCTGCCATTCCGGATAACCGCACAAAACCACGCCTGATGTAGAAATGGATGAACATGACTAAATGTTGCCACCTGTCAGTGAACTGCAGGGACTTATCAGATCAGGTAAAAATGGATAAAAGAGAGAAAATAAATAGAAATGTCCACGGTGATGAAGTTGTTCACTGACAGTAGTGATGGGTCAGACCCCCTGCTATCCATCTCGCCTCCCTTTCTATTTTTATTTCTGACATCCTGCACCCCAATTTATGTAAATTTATGTAGATTTAAGTAGACATTGGTAGAAGTTTTCTGCCTAGGATGTTAAAATTTTTCACATTTTACCATCTGTACTATATTATCATACTATGGCAACATAATAATCATCCAAATTTAATTTTCTGTGTACACTGGTGCCTCGAGAGCTGTGTGCTGAAAGATAATTTTCATTGCTTAGAGAAAATATCACACTATTTTTACAGTGCAGAAATCCTAACAATAAAAAAGAATATATATTTTCTCCACTTGGAACAGTTAAGTACACTCTAATTAAATCAAAACTTCTGAGTTAATAAACGATTTGAAATCTTTTTCTACCAAAACCATTTATGGGATATTTTGTCTGTAAAAGATAAAGGCATTTCTGCTTGTACATAAAATTTAAAAAATCACTCAAAAAATACAGAGTTTAAAAATCTCTAGGGGTGGTAGATCCCAGATGTTTTAAAGATCATTGCTTAGATCTCCCCCAAAGTCACCTGAGCTTTATTTTGGATAGGCCAAAAACTTGGGTTTGTCTCGTGGTCAGTTTCCTGGAACTCTGGAAAAAAACAAGTTTTATTCTTATGCCCTTTCCTATCTATATTACCAGAAATTTACCAGGTGTGAGCTTAAAGGTCAATAGGAAGGAAAAATAATCTGATATTCAGGAAGAAAAAAAATTCAGAATGAAATCCAGTAGAAAACAGTTCAAACTGAGCTAATATTTAGCCGCCTTAGTTTAAGGACAGTCTGGAATCCATTCCTCAGAACTCATGGCAGCGTTTCATTTTATCTCTACACTAAGTGACAATCTCACAGGCCTAGCAAGTGCATCTAAGCTAAAACACCATTTCATAGCAAATGCCCTGGAGAATCAGCTGGTGTTGTATTTTAGTTAAGAATGCATTCATTAGCAGAATTTGGATAATTCAAAGACATTTAGAGATGGGAGTACAGGAAGCTGTTTTCCACTGAGCTGATTTAGGAACTTGATTACAACACGTGGCTACTCTGCCACATGTCCACACCTATAAAACTGATATAATGACACTTGTCTTCCCATGCAACATCAATTAATGTTTTTCCTTTGTCAGACACTTCATTAAGGCCCTTAGTCCCAGCTCTGGACAGAAAATAAACACTTCCATGGACTCTTCAAAGCATGAGATGTGCTAGGCTACCAATCTCCATATGCTGGAGCTGTATCCTTGTTTCCTTTTCCATAGATGTTTTGCCCTAAATGACAAGAATTAGAATTTAATACCAGGGAAAACAAACAGACATTTAATTAGCCAAATGTTGTATTTCTTGTGCCAAAGATTTGCTCCCTCCTGTATCAACATTCCATATTTTTTTGGTTGCTTAAAAAAGAAAAAGGGAGAGAAAACCCAAATAAACCTGATGGCATTTTCTCTGTAATATCCATGCCTGACAAGGTTACTTAACAGGATTTTTGCTGTAATGCTTTTCCACCCAAAAGCAGCGAAAACATGTCTTCAATTTATTAGCTTTTAAAAAATTCTTTCTGTTACTCTGTTTTTCTCTTCAGTGAATTTATAAGTGGCAAGAGTAGGACAGTGAATCCAATAATTTTTGAGCAAAGCAGTAATGTCTGAGAAAATCTCAGCATATAAATGTATTCCATTTCTATTTTCATTTTTTAAACACGGGGACCGATGTGAAGATTTTACAAACATGATACTGGGCTTTACACCTGAGCCTGGATCACATAACTATTAAAAGCTATTAGATCTTCCCAAAGTAGCTGGATAAACGCACACATAGCTCAGCTCTGCCACAAATCAACACCACATTTCGTATTCAGTGTGTTTGTGCTGATCACAGCTTTCAGTCAGGTCAATCTCATCTGCTTTGTTTACTAAACACCACATGTATCACACCATGCCAGTTTTTATTGATTTGAATTTTATGCAATTCCTCTGAATGTTACAAAATGTTATAGCTGAGTCTGGCACTTCAGATTAAAGCTGCCAAGAGTTGCGTATAAACACCAATATTTTTAATAAAAAACAAAAAAGGTATTTAAGAGCTACTCTGACAGCAGGCTGAATGGTCAGTGCAGAACAGGCTCTCATTCTTAGTGATGCTCTGTGTTATATGCTGTATCCCCAAATTGTGCCTGGGCCTAAAAATCATTATCTAAACTCAGTCCAGCAGCTTGAAACACAGTCCTGGATCTTGCCAGCAGCTAAAATGCAAGTCAGCTGCAGAGAGGGAGAATAAAAGAATAAAACTAAACCTGAGGCTGTTTAGCACAATGGATGCAAAGGGATTCACTTGCCAAGGACCCCCAGGTCAAAGCCTGCAGGTTTGAGGGATCACCCCAGGGACATGGCAAACATGTCTTTAAGGCAACCACAGCTTTTATAAAAGTGAGCCGCTCTGAGCTGCTGGGTTCTGCACTACCTTGGTCCTTAGGTAATCCCTAGGTCAGAATCATAGATCTTATACAGTGCCAAAAGTTCAGTATTTGAAAATAGCAGAGGTGTTTGTAAGAATTATGAGACTCAAGACAGTCAAAAAATACTCAGGTTATTTCCTTGTTAGAGCTGTAATTTCTTTAGGAAAAAAAAAAAAAGGAAAACAAAAAAAGGTTGTATGTGTTCAAAACTAAAACTTACTATTGTGCTTAGAGACAACTAATTTGGAACCAAAACTCAATTTTTGAGTGAGCATGAGCCAAATCTCTTCCAATTATTGCCTGGACTGCAGTCAGATATTCCTTTCTGAAATCATGCTGAGTTTTATGGAGAGCTGAAACACTAAGTCCCAGGTGAACTGCAGCAATGGGTTGTTAGTTCCACAAAAATCAGGGATCAGACCGCTTTCATTTGCACTTGTATTTCACTGCCTGAGCTGACTTGGCCAAGATCCCTCCACAGCAGCCTTTCCACACTCATCACTTATATCATGACCATAAATCTATAGGGCTGTCAGTCATGAAGTTCCTCCCAACTCCCAACAAGGCTAACCTTGTTTGACCTACAGGTGTGCCATATGTGGAAAGCAGACCCATGAACTTACCCTAAATTCATTGAGCTTAACTGAATTCAAGGGAGTTCCAAATTGGGTACTGGGGGTGCCAGGTTTAAGATTTTACATCAGGGAAAAACAGGCAGCTCTGAAAGTAAAATGTAAGAGCTTCCATTGCTTTCCCAAAGAAGGTCACTCTGGTTATTTATTTAGCGAAAAGAGGCATTGCCAGTCATCAGCTGTGCACTTTAACACCTGTTATGAGCATCAGAACACAATCTGGAAAGGAGGAAAGAGAAGAACAGCTCCTGAGTGACCTGAAATATTTTGTACAATTTATTCATCTGCTCACAGACTCTGGGGCACAGAACTGTCCCGTGAGTGTCCAACCCCTCCTGCACAGCACACTCTTCCCCACTGGAAAGTGTATTGGAAAATATGTCTGGAAACACTGGATAATCACTGCCCTGATGTTTTGTTTGCCCACTCCTTTTAAATCTCACAAGTATTGTGGTCAATCCACCAGAAAATTGTTATGTTTCAAATTGGAAAGAAGATGATGGAACCAAACCGCACACGTCTTCAACAGAGCCAGAAAAATCTCTAATCTCTAACGCAACCCCTAAGATTCATTCACCATTGGGCTCTTTGGCAGAATCTCACTGTTCTGAGATTTTCTGGAGGCTGCTTTACCTATATTAACCTCTGAAATACACCTTCTTTTAGCATTATTAGACAAATCACTATCTTATTTCCTTGTCTCATTTGCACCGGCTCTCCTGCATTGTGCTCAGTTACAGAGCTCAGAGCTTGGCTTTCTTGAGGTAAAAATCAAATACAGGACACAAGGAAAAGGATTTTTTTTGTGTGTTTGAGACAGAAATGTTGAATAGGCTTGCTTACAACAAACATCCCTAGGTTAATTACAATAAACTTGATCTTGCTTTTCATCCCAAGATCAAATATTTAATTTTAAATTCTGTATTGTATTAACCCTTACATTTACTTTATATTTTAAATGGAACATTATTTTTAAAACAATTTTTTACAGCACCAACATAAAGCACGATGAATTTTTAAATATTTAATATTAATTTTAATATTTATTTTCTCCCTACTTCTTAGCAAGTAGTTCGAATAACTTATCCTTTTCAGACAAATTAAATTTTGAAAATATTTGCTCATCTGTTTGTAACTAAGATGGACAGTTACTCAGACTTAGCATAGCTGATGTGAAAAATAGCATTCCTCCTCTTTGGCCTTATTTGAAGACAGTTATTCTGATGGTCCAAATGTTTAAAAAAAAAAATAAACAAACCAAAAATCCTCAAAACAAACAACAACACCAACAACACCACAAAGAAAAACCCCCAACAAAACTCCTGAATTATGTAATTTTACTTGATAAATGCATTTTTATCAAAATAAGATCTTGTAACTATAATGAAGATACTTCTATTGAACTTGAAAATGAATTCCCAAGAGAAGAATGTTCATGGTCACAATAAATCTTATTTTGGCATCCTGAAGGCCAGTTTATACAATATTGGTTACTGATTTCTTTTACAGAAATACCCTGGCAGTCATTTCAAGAGGCATTTGTGTCAAGCTGGGAGCCAGCAAAGCACTTAAGTTCCTGTATTTTATAAAACACATCTTCCATTGAAATCAGTGTGCCAGCCTGCAAGTTTAAACACAAGGATATGCTCAATTGCTCTTGGATGAATTACAGCAGATTTGAAGTTTTATCATCACTGGAGTCAGAAGAGGTCTTCAAATTTTCACTTCTTCCCTCTTTTTAGCCCATTGTTTAAGTGAAAGTTGATATTTGGAAGGTTGTGGAATGTGACTCAAAGCTGGTGCCAATCCATCACTGGAAGGATGTGGAGCATGAGATCATTTGATCACTCAGTTTTAGCTTTTAAATAACAGTAACAGATTTTGCAAACAATCCTCCCTTTGGCTGTCTGAGACAGTGATTTCTAGCCCAGCAGTTGCTTTGATAGAGTCCCCAGCTGCTCCTTTTTCAGCAGGTCAAAATCAGGTGAGGTGTAACACCTTGAATCAGCACCTACCAAAAAAGCTCTAGATCTGACTGCCAGGCTCTGGGCAGGAGAGGAGCGCAGAGTCATTCTGCATCCCTGGGATTTTGCTTGTTTTGGGGCACACCTTGCACGATCTAGGGAGTTTCGTGCAGATCAAGTTGCCCTCTGTCCCTCGGTGCCTCCAGGATGAGTGGTTCGCAGCTTTTAATCAGAACAAAACAGCCAGACACTCTCTGCCTTCCCAGAGGACAACTGGACGATGTTCACAGCTTCTTTCATAAAATCACAGAATCATAGATTGGTTTGGGCTGGGAGCAACCTCGAGATCCCATAGTTCCAACCCCACTGCCACAGGACACCTTCCACTAATCCCAGGTTTCTCCAAGCCCTGTCCAACCTGGACACTTCCAGGGATCCAGGGGCAGCCACAGCTTCTCTGAGCACCCTGTGCCAGGGCCTCACCACCCTCACAGAATTTCTTCCCAATTCCAACCTAAAGCTACTTTCACACTGATTTAATTGAACCACTGCCTTATCTCAGTGTTGTGTAAGACTTGAGCAACACTGATGATGTCAAGGTCATTGAAGGTGTGATTCTCTATGAAATTAATTATCCAGAGTAGGAATTCCCCTGATCTCAGTCACCCAGGAGTGAAACAGAACTGCCTTTATATGAATATCTAATGCCAAATGGGAGGAGAAGAGTAAATCACCTGCTGTGATAGTTCTCTCCAGTGTTTAGCAAAAGAGTTTAGCTAAAACATATAAATCTAGAGACAGCAGTGGCAAAATGAATTAGCTGCAAGACCAAGGCATAAAAAAATGTTTAGATCTTGAGCTTCTATCAACAAGTTGTGCAACCAGGTATATAATTATTTGGGCTCACAGGCACTTTTTGTGATATTTTTCATGGCAACGAATAAGACTAAAGGTAGAGATGACTACAGAGAGCGAAATTTGAGGGGTTTTTGCTTTTTTGTCATAAAATTCCATACATCGCACAGTATTTTTTATTCCATTACTTTTTTTTATGATGGAACATTGAATGCAGCTGCTCTAGAGAAATTCTTGTCTTACAATAGATTGAAATTGAAAAACATTAACGTTTATGGCAATAATTCTTCAAATTATAATTGCCTTTCCATACCAGAGATTTGTTTTTTCGTGTGAAGCTATCAAATGTTTAATAGCAGACCTTTACATAAAAGCAATTTTATTAAACAAAATGTAAAAATACAGCTGCTTCCATTATTGGCATCAATCCCTTAGAAGCTGACTGGTAGTGCAATTACTGCTTAATTCCCAGAGAGAAGAATAGAACAACTTTAGGAAATATATTATTTGATATTTTTCAATATCATATAAATGTAAATGTAAACAAATTATTCCTAAAAAAAATGACAGTATGTAAAGAACAAAATCGTGGTTTCTAGTTTATAGCTGCAATATTCTCATCTGCTGCATTTGTTCACCCTCTCTTGGCTGAACACCGGGAGAGAGAATGACAGGGAGCTCTGGGAGACCTTTTGGGAAGCTGTCTCAGGGTAAAACGCTCTGCACTAACTCATCTCTTTACTTTTGAGTGACAGCAGACCTACATCTCAAAGAAGGAATCCTCAACATCTCCTGGCAACAGACCATCTGCTCTGTAAAGCTTCAGGTCAGAACTTTGCTGGGAGGTTTTCAGTTGTGTGGTTGGAAATTCTCAGCAGTGATGCAGAAGTCATCTCGCAGAGTCAATGATCAGCCATTAAAATTTCCTCCTGCAATTTTAAAAAAGACTGAAGACTTTTTCATTTTCTGTGTTTTAGATAAAACACTCTGGAAAGAGAAATTGGTTGTCAAGCTTGCAGTTTCCAAGAATTTCACATCCATTCCACAAAAAAACAAAAAAACAAAAAAAAAAAATAAGGTTATAATGTTACAAAGAATAAAGTTAGTCTGATGGCAAATAATTTAAAAGAGGAATTCTTCAATAGAAACTTGTGGCTAAATCCAAGGCTATCAAATCCTAGGCTACCAGTATCTGGCAGGAAGCAGGTACTTCATACTGGATGTACTGCAGGAAAAATGCTGAAAAGTCCCTGCCTCTTTTTTTCTGTTTATTCACTGACTTTTTCATCAGACATTTCTCTTTGAATTGTGAGTTTTGCTGAGTTTTGCTTTTCCTTCTAAGCCCAGTGCAAGGGTTTCCCTAACCACATATCAGGAAATGCTTTTCTGAAAAGCTTGGAGACGGCTGCCTGGGCTGGATTTCAGGTTTGAGAAATGTTTTTCCCTGGAAGGGCAAGGTGAGTGGAGGGTTTGATGGCTCCAAGGTTTGTGAGACACAGAATGTATCCTGTGTGTGTTTGGAGAAAAGTGCCAGTGCCAGCCCTTGGACCCATTCCCAGGCTGCTCTACATCTCTTGTCTCATCAGGAATTAAGGGTTTCCTTCACTTAATTTATTCACATTGTCAGGGATGGGACATGGACATGGACAACTACTGGAAATGACAAAGTAATTGCTGGATATGACACACAGAATTATCTCAGGATAATACAAGATGCTGACAGAAGTTGCAGAAGGGGCTGTGAGGGATGACAGGATTTCATAGATGCTTAGAGGAGAAGTTATGTCAATAAATGGGCAAACTCCTTAGACAATGTGAGGGGAGTATTTAGGAGCATTCTAGGAATAAAACCTTATTGGAGAATCTAGGTAACCATGTTAATTATAGCATGCAAGATCAACTTAGCTAGGTAACCATACCAGAAATAACAGATGTGGGTATGGAAGTAGCAGTGGGGACAAAAGCAATTAGGATAGGTTGTTTCATAGGATCATAGAATGGTTTGGGTTGGAAGGGACCTCAGTGACCATCTCATTCCAACCCCCCTGCCATGGATGCCCCAACCCCGGCAATGTTCCAGGCCAGGTTGGATAAGCCTTGAGCAACCTGGCCTAGTGGGAGGTGTCCCTGCACATGGCAGGGGAAGTTGGGACTAGGTGGTTACTTTAAGGCCCTTCCAACCCCTTAATATACTATGATTCTATAATTCTGTTGGCAGGGACACCTTGGCCTTGAACACTTCCAGGGATGGGGCAGCCACAGCTTCTCCGGGCAGCCTGGTCCAGTGTCTCACCACCCTCACAGCCAAGAACTTTGTACAGTTTATCTGGGAAGAGACTCAGGGGAGAAAGGGAGGCACAAAGGCAGAGAAACATGAAAAAAGGAATAAGATATGATATAATACTAATGAGTTGATCCAGTAGTGAATACAAACCTCTTTTGTGATCAGGAGAATCAGGGCAGGATCCTGGCTAACAGAGTATCCAGAGAGAAGGCAGGAGCACCCTGGCACTGCTGTGTCAGAGGCAGCATCATTTCATAGCATGAGCAGAGAACAGTGCCTGTGTCAAGGCAGCTTCCCCTGAGCCTGGGCAGTGCTGAGCTCTGCGACTCACAATGCTTCGAACACTCAGAGCTGAGTTTGCTGCATGATAGCTATGCCTGATGATTTTTGCCTTTTCTTTTTTATACACCCTTTTATATTCTTTACATACATCCTTTTTATATTTTCTGTACCCCTATATATATTCTTTATACCCTTAGCCTACATGCTTGTAATTTTTGTAGTCTAATATTCTAGGTTAGTTTTGGAGTTCTACAAGGCAGAAACACCATTCACAGTAAGAAGTCAAAGAGCCCTATACTATCTCAAAACTCGAAATTTTAAGCTTGGTTGAAACCTTCCCTCTAA
Source organism: Pardalotus punctatus (assembly GCA_013400915.1). Classification (NCBI taxonomy): domain Eukaryota; kingdom Metazoa; phylum Chordata; class Aves; order Passeriformes; family Pardalotidae; genus Pardalotus; species Pardalotus punctatus. Next base: position 172,270 of record VZTX01028424.1, read on the forward strand.
AACATATTTTGTAGACTGGGTTCTAACCTCATTTAGGAGAAGCTTCTTTAAAATAAGGAAACATTACTTCACTTATTAAGCTTCTTATTAGAAAATCCTAGACAGGTATGATAATCTGCAAAATTCATAAAAATTCTATATGCATTATATAGGAATGTGCATCTGGGCGTGTTCCACCTTTAAAAAGCTGTACATTTAGAATCCTATTAAATTACCCAAGTAAAACCCTTTTACCCCTTTAATCATGTCTACCTTATAATTCTAAGACCAACCAAAAGGCAACATAAATAGAAGGAACTACAGACAGGATAGCTATTAGTTTTTGCGCTTTATATTGATAAGTTTCTTTCTCTTCTTGGTCTTATTATTCCAGTGCTTCCTGTTGTTTCATATGGCAGCACTTCAATATTTATAAGCTGTATTGATTGCTTGTATTTTTTCCTGCCATACGTCAGAACCCACCACCGCTAGAACATTAATTTACACTGTCAAGACAAATGCACACAGAGAAAAATGAGATATTAATGAAACCAACATCTCAGGCTGCATGTGCCTATGTTCAGTCTTGTAAAGTGCATTGTCTAAGTTGCTTGAAATTCTAGTTCTTGCCTGCAAGTTTGGTGGATTTTTTTGTATGATAGAAGAGTAATAATAAGGATTCTTCCTAATGCCTTTCATAACTCGATGTAATGTGTACATGTATTATTAAAAAGTGAATGAAATGGAGAACTGAAAGTGCTGTGGGCAGAGAGGGACAACCAAACTCATCCTATTTTAAACTAATTTCAAATATCAAAGATTCTAACCTCTCTGTTGCTTTTCACAAATAGGCTCAAAAATAGTAAGGTGGTTATGAAACAATGGCAAAAAGAAGCCTTAAAATCAAAAGAGGTGGTTAAGAGCCCAAAACATTGGTTGATGAGATTCTGAAATATGCGGTGCACCTCATTTTCTGAGACGTCTGCTCTGCATTTAGTGCAAATATTATAAATAAACCAACCATATTTTCAGGATTTTGGGAAAGATACAGGACTTGATTCCAGACTGAGATGTTCATGTCAGTGTCTGATTTTAGCAGATCCCTGAGAAAAACATAGAGGAATGTCCCAAATCTCAGGGTTCAGGGATCTTGAGGATCTGGCCTGTTGAGCTGGGTCCCTGGAACTCCCCACCCTGCCATGGATCACCAAGAGCAGGAGGCAAAGGCTGCCAGAATCTTCTCTCAACCAGGAGCACATTGATGGGAATAACTCCTTCCTGGCTCAGAGGTGGCTTGTGCTCATCCTGCTTGAGTTTAGTCTGTCTCATCCCATCAGTACAAAAATGACTTTCAGGCCATTGTTGGCACAGTACATCAAGTTCTTTATGTCACACTTTTTTTTTTTAAGCCAGCTGGAGAGAGAGCATAATCTTTCTAGCCAAAGAGCTAAAAGAGTGAGGACAAAAGACTAATCTTTCTGCTGAAGAACTCAATTTTTGCCAGACCTACAGAGAATTTTCTCTACTCTTCCTGCCCTCAATCAGGAGGTCAACATTGCCGTGACCCTGTACATGCTGAGCTGTTCTCCTGCAGATTTAAATAAAACACCCTAAAGGAAATTCTGAAGTGGGACCACAGACCACAGGTGATTCTTCCCTTTTAAAGTTAGTATTTAGGTAAGTACTGCAGACTTTAATTGTAAGAAGGTGGAGGTATTATTGTGAGGTCTCGACATGAAACAGCATCTATGGATTTGGGTTAACTTCAGTGACATACCAGTCAAGGATTAAATATGGCAAAAACAGTAAAGAATTATTCATTTTAGAGAGGAATAATAAGAGGAGAATAAATTGTGATACAGTACGGAACTTGAATTTGAAATATGGTTCATTCAAAAAAAAACAAAACTATGCAAGGGTGACAATGGCTGCTGTAAAACAGAATCTGCCCTTTCAGAAATACATTTAAGTAATCTTATTGTATCCTCTCAGTTGTAAAATTTCCATTTAAGCAAAACACATCTCAGCAGCACACACAGTGGGAAAAAAAAGTCCATATGGAATAAGTCTGGGTAAGAACACTGGATGTCTGCTGTATGTTTTGAAAGATGGATTTTGTCCATATTGTGAAAGTTAATACTAAATGAGCTCCTGTTCTCAGGGAGAGTTCCATTAGCTTTTATTCCTAAGCCTGACCCTATGTGATAACACATTAGGGATGGCTTTGGGCTCAGTTCTTCAAGTGAGGGATTCTGGTTTTGTCCACAGCCACCAAAAATAAAAATCCAGCAGCAGAGGCCAGAGTCTATGAAGTTGTTTAGTCAAAATACAATCTATTGATTTCATTAAAATATATGCTAATGATTCCTTATTATTAACAATCACATTGGAAGGAACGTTTTAACTATAAAGGCTCAATATTGTGTGAAACAGAAGAGATTGTCTTTCTGGAGGGACTGACTAGCAATAATGAAGGTATCACAGAATGATCTGATGAGGCTGTTAGCTGAACCTTTTTGAAAATGCCTTGTTTATCCTGTTAAAGTGCTTAGTTAGGAAAGGTTTTTCCCTCCAGGAACACAAGGTTAAAATTTGCATAATTATCCTTTTTTTACCAGCCGTTGTAATTATTAATCTTTTATATCTCAGTCATGATGAACATGAAAAAAACCCTGTAAACTTGTCTGTAATACAGTGCTGAACTCTGCCCATTACAGAGAATAGTGTTTGGTGTTACATCTGCCTCTGTGGACCTTGTAGGACCCAAAAGTGGTTCCATAGAGCTGAATCAATTATCATGTAATAACACATGAAAAAAGAATTCCTTTCAAAAAGAAGACTAATGATACTCGGCACTGCAATTTCTGCCCAGCATGGAATTCTTTCTGGTACACAATAGCACTGTTTTTTGAGGCCAGTGTTTGAAGTAAAACCAGTGTCCAAGGATTATTTACCTAATTGTAGAGGAACCAATTAACTAATTGTGACAGGAAACCATTCTTTGTTAGAAAAATAGTTTATGAGAGAGAGAAAAAAGGCCAGAACAAGCAACCAGTGGACAAAGAGTTTTTTATAAAAAAGAGGAAATGGGGTGTGGAAGAAACAGTGATTTAATTTGCATATTGGAGGCAGGGACAGGGACACGAGCCTGAAATCTTCAAAATTCCAGATGAGACCCATGAGCAAAGCCTCACTTTCTAGTCACTGCTGGCTAAGGCACCCCTTCTGCTTCCAAGGTGCTATTTAATCATTATTCACAGAGATTTTTGTCTATAGTTAACAGCCTCCTACAGACTTACTCCTGCTAGTAATGTACACTTTCCCTCCCCAAAAAATCCAACTGTGAATCTGCAGGCTGATCAAACATGACTCAGTTCTGTTCTAATATGGGCACAACCAAAAGCCAACATGAATATATTGTGCCCATAGCCCACAGCTAATACAAGTTTTTTCCTCTTCATTAAAAAGCTGTGGAAGTCTTACAACTCTCTTCGTTCTGTATTTGAATCAGAAAGTCTTCACTAAAGACTATTAAAAAATAAATTTGTCTGCAGCTGAAAGAGCTGAACCACAAAGATTCAGAACCAAAAACAACATGGATACTGCAGTAATTAATACGCACCTAAGCCAGAAATGACTGGGAAGCTCTGGCAGAAAACCTTACTAACCTTTCATGTCATGATACGTGCAGAAATAGTAAAAGCTTTCAAGAAGATACCTGAGCTTCTTGAGCTCAGTTCTTGAGTTCTTGAGCTATGAGTTGTCCAAAAAAAAAAGAGGCAGTACTGGTATAAGGCAGGCTTCAGTGTGCAGCTGTTGTTAAACCAGAATAATAAGGGGAGGTTTGTGAAAGACAGAAAATAATAATAACCTGTTTTTGCAAGAAAAAGGAAATTTATACACCTACCCTGCCCTTCGTATTCCCTGTTGCTCAGCTCCCCATGAGGTTAAGTTGGCCAGGTTGCAAATCCATAACTCCTAGCTCAAGTCTTTTAAAACCCTCTGTGAAAAACCTGAATGACTGAGAGAGCATCCTGGGTTTCGTTGTGAGGGCCAGGCACTCAAGAGTTTGATGCTCCAATGCAGAGCTTTTAGGGACCAAAGTCTTAACTCTGGATTCAGGCCTAAGTAATTAATTGCACCAAAAGTTTAATGGTAAACTAGTTCTTTAGCTATTGTATATATTTTTTATTCAAGTATGAACCATTACCTTCACTCTACCTATTTTAGAAAAGCAGAGAAGATATTTCTTATTCAGGCTTTAAGCAAAAATGCAAATTCAAATACACCACTAACATTTCTTCCCAGCCTTAGGACTTTTTTGCTGCATAATGAACCGCTACTTCAAATGCAGCATTTTGTTTAGAAAACCACATTTTCTTATTCAAGATTATAATATTTTTCATTTAAAATATAAACCAAAGCAAGAAGACACTTGACCAAAGTCCTGTAGGAATGCCAGGACTTTTTAAATTTTAAAATGAATGTTTGAGGGGTTTGGGTTTCTTCTTCTGATTGTTGATTTCCATGCACCAATTTCACCATGAGTATGATACAATTATATGTATTAAATATGCTGATTTCAAGACCAGCAGGAATATGTGAGCATTGTTTTTAGTTTCAACACTTCTTAAAAGAAACCAAAACAATGTTCAATTGTAAGAATGGCATTAATAAATCTGTTAACCATTTTGAGAAGTATTTAATTAGTGGAGCATACATAAAATTGAACATCTCTAACAAGGGAAATGGAATAAGAGTTTAAATCTCATTGGCATTTTGCTCTGTCAGAGTGATGAGAACCCAGCCTTGTTTTGCAGCTAAGATAAAGCCAGATTTATTCAGAACAGGTGAACTCTTGATTCCATTAAACCGGGGGAATGCACAAGATGTCTGCAATGTGGTTCAGGATTTTACCCTTTTAGGTTTCTTAATATCCGGAGGCCTTTAAAAATTATTATATAAATCCTTGTATCTACTGCAAAATGTACTAATTTGCAGATATGGGAAGCAATCTCATTACCCACCATTATGACTGCAACCTGTAATTGTTCAGGTGCCTGGAGAGTTTGGCTGGAATGTGTATTGATTCTTCCACATGTGGATAAACGCAAAAGCTGTTGCACATCATACCCTGTGTAGGAAATAAAATTCTAAGTCCGTTCAAACTACAGCAGCAACACCAACAGCAGCAGTCAGGTACAAAATGAAGATAATATCATCAAAGAAGTGTAGAATAGACAGGATGTTCTCTTGGCTCTGGCCCGGATAAAACCTCTTGCCTAAATTGAGGCAGATATAGGAAATGTCAGTCCTAGGAGTCTTCCTTTCAAGAAGTCCTTCAATATCAGGCTGGGCAGAGTTTGCTTATTCAAAGAAAAACTGATGGTTTGTTCAACTGTCTTAAAATAGGCATTTTCCACTAAAAATTTCCTATTTCCAACAAAGAACTCCAACAACAGTTTGGAATTGGTATTTTCACAGCACACTGCCCCAGACATGATGTATCCAGGAAGATCAATGCATGCAGGGAAATCAGCTTGTGCAGGAGAACTTGAGAAACTTGATTCTAAGATTGTAATTTAGCATTTTGGAAAGTCAAGTGCAGCTTGGTATTTTAACTTGTTAAATTTAAACAGAATCTCATTTCTTTCTCTTTTTCCATGGACCATGTCACTTTATTCTCTTTTCCTGACCCTTTTCTCCCTTCTTCTTCCATTAAATATACAAATATATTTTATCTCCAGAAGAAGGAATCATGTCATCTCCATATGTAAAATAGAATTTATAGTTTTTATCTTTTAAAATAAGGAAGTCTGATTGCAAACAACAAAGTCTATTAAGTACTATTTAAAATCTAAGACGCATAAATCCCTCCAAAGATGAATGAGGGTAAAGGTCACATCCAAAAAGTCTGAAGTAATAGTTTTGTTCATTTTTTTTCTCTATAGGCACCTATATCCATTGCTATGGATTTCAATAAAAATACTTCAGGTACCATAACTTGTACCAAGCCCTATGAGATTTCTTCAGCAAATAGGTCCATTCTAATAAAAATGAGCAAACAGGCAGGCCAAAAAGTGTGATTGGAAACAGACTCCCAGCTGATTTATGTGCATATTTTCTATCCCAGTGAAAGATGGAGAAATGAACACCTTTAAGAAAGGCACTCTCACAGTGGACAGGCTGAGGGCAACTGAGGGTATGTTTCCAGGTCACAGGGGGTGTGATGGGGTTACTCCACCACAGAAATGGGGTTTTCCTGCTTGGTCTCAGGAAAAAAGAGTTATCAGAGACATCAGAGACAGTCACTGTGACTGGCTTGTCTTTGTAGCATCGATTGGAGGATCCTGAGAGAAAATTGCAAGCAAGCTCTTAAGTGTTGGCTACTCATCATATAACATTTATAAACATCTCCATGAAAGAGGATATCTAACTGGAAAAAACAAGAAATTAAAATACTCCATGTTAACCAAAAAAAAAATAACAAAACCAAAAACCAAAAACTGAAAAGATAGTTTCAAAAAGAGGAAGACAGTAGAAATATATTCATATTATCAGTATGGTAAAGGGAGGATAGCGAGACATCACCAAAATATAATTTTCAACCTAGTTGCAACACTTCTTGAGTTCATGATCTGAAAACCACAAGTTCAAAAGGTGTCCCAAAGAATTAAAAATTGGTGGGTCTCGTTTTTACATGACTTGGAAGACATCTAAAGGAAAGGAAGAGCTTTATCAGTCAGGGTCATCTTATCTCTCATCTTTTCTATTGTTGTAGTCTTGGATATAAGTACAAGAACCCTTTAGAAAAAAGAAGGTTTTCTGCCCTTCTCACCTCTTCTTTCTTCAAACAGCCGTGTAGATCTTAAAATACGAATAAAAACCCATGGGGCCAATTTTTCAAAACGAAGAGGCTGACTTCCACCTCTTGACTTTGCTAAGTCAGAGTTCAACGAGACTCTGAAGACAAGAGAGCCCTGAGCTCACCTGCAGATCCTGAGCATCGCAGTGGCCAGAGGCCTGTGCTCAGACAGACCTTCCAAGAGGTGCTTTGTTCTGAGGCTCACAGAAAGTCAAACACCTACCTGGTTTATTTTATCAGAATATTCTGTTCCACCTGAGGAGCCATGTCACTGGCTGATCTGTGCAATAGTCTTTCCCTTTTCTGGAATTTTGATTTGTGCATGAGTAAATCTCATTAATGCCACTGATTCGACACCAATGCTTGAGCACAGGATGTTTCTTCTCCACCATCACTTATAGAGGGATTAAGCCCATACCCCTCCATCGTGGCTCCTCAAAACTTGGACCTTTTGCCTACTTAAAATGGGCCCCTTGAGCCAGGCCTCTGCCATATTGTCATGGCACAAAACACACCAGCCCTATTCAATTCTCATTATTCCGTTAAACTGTGTTTTGTCATACTGCAAAATTCTTTCAAGTATGAGAAGTTGATAAATTTAATAGAAATTGAGGTTAGTCTTAGGTTTCCATCTACTCACAAAATAAGAGACTCTTTTTCTTGTACTCCTGCATTAAGATTGAGAATTTGGAACTCAATTTCCTAAATGGGAACAGGAAACAGAATTATGAAATTCTACTCGACTTCTAAAGAGTCTGTAAATTAAACTTTTGGCATGAATGGAAGAGCAATACTCTTAAAATGCTTGGATGCAAACATTTTTTCCAGTACTATTTATTAGCTTCTGCAGGTATGTATTAAATTGCAAATGATGGTAAGATTTAAGATGTTATTAAACTCAGAATTCCTTCCTCAAGGTCCTTATCCTCTGCCACAGAAAAATCAGTAATTGTTTATCTGGGAAGCATGAATTACCTCCTGCTTGAATATTAATAATTCATAATTAGATTTTTTGCATTCATCAGAATTCTATATAATTTGAGGGTAATAACAACCCCTGCTTCTCAAATAACGTATGTATAAATATTCAAGTCCAAGTCACCCAAATCTCTCTGCTTTTGAAGCATGTGTCATGTTTTTCCTCATCCTCCTTAATAGTGTTTATTATTATTAAGTGATATTATTATACAAATTATACATTATGAACTGCTACACATTTTATAGGTATAATTATACATGTTATATATATGTATTTTAAGTATTATAAAAATCATTGCCAAAATACTAAATGCTGTATTCTTCATGATTAAAACTTTCTTATTCCTCTCTCAGTGTTGTTCAACTTTAATGTTTATAGAAGATCTGAAAGACTTGAAGACAACTTTGGCTGTCTCAGGAATCAACAGACAGCTGTATATTATTTACTGCCTTCTGTTCCTGACAAAGGTTTATTTATCCTTTAATACATACAAATCCTATTCTCTTACTATAAATTCGGTTAAGGGAAGAGACAGTAAACAACATGTGACTGATCAGGAATAGAAATGAGTGATGGGGGAGTATTGATCAAGAATTTAGACACTTAGAATACATTATCTTTAAAAACGGTACTTGGCCATCTTGGCCGATGAAATAATTGAAACCTATAACTTTCTGGAATTCCTTTAAAATACAGGTTTTAAATAAATCTGAAAATACAGCATCAAATCCTTAATAGTTCTCTAGTTATTTCTTCCCAGGCTTCTCTAAGACAAAGAAGAAAAGGTGTACTCCCTCATTCTGGTTCACTCTGGTGAAGTTTCACTGAAATCAGCAGAGCTATTATTAGGGTAACCATAAGGAGCTGAATCTCAGTTATGGAGGTAGATTTGGGCTGTGAAAAAGTAAATCCTTGTTTACAAATCCCTTTAATATGTGATCTCTGAGAGTATTAAGACATTTAGGTTTAGAGCTGGCATGGGCCACTGAAAGTCATTCAGTAGAAACAGAATTTGAAAGCCTCCAAAATTTGATTTTGAAGTTCTGATCACATCAGTATTTCAACAGGCTTCTCAAAGATTGCAAAAAAAAAAAAAGTCATTAGAGAGACAACTATTGGGTAGACAAAATATCTGAGTAGAGCTATGCAGAAATTAATTTTCTGTGAATTAGGGTGTCCAAATTTTGCTGGCATTTGCACTCTTGAGTGAATATAATATAATACTTCCCATTCTCAGGGGACATGGAAATGATGATATCTGCATTGTCTGTGAAAGTAACACAACAAAGCTCATAAATTGATTATGTGTCACTGGAGTCATTACAGACCATACTTCAGCAGAGGCAGAGCCACTGACTGTCCTAGTTCCCCATTTCTTAACTTTTTCTTCTAAAACTGTCCAAAATTGTCCCTTTTGTGAGTTCTTTTTTTTCCCTTTTTCATTTTCTCAAAGAGATTATTCTTCCCATTCCAATGCAAGTCACCACGTCAGATATTGCTCACATTGTTCTTTTTTTTCATCCAACAACTACTAAAAAAGAAATAGTTTTTCTATTATTCACAACCTACTTTTTACCTGATCCAATTCAGTTTCACTTATCGTAGCACTAGCAAGAACCTCATCCCTGTATTAAAAGTGAAATATTTTACAGTGGAGAAAATTTGCTGTAGGTGTGTCAGTTTGTGGAGTTTCAGTGATGCAGGGAGCTTGATCCATCAGAGAGCTTGGTAGAACACATCACACTGGAAACAAAACATACAGTGATGAGGATGTGCCCTCACAGAATCTGCCATTTGAGAGCCTCAAGGTTAACCAACAATTTATGGTCTGCTAGTTCCAGGGGCTGGTTTGAGATTCAGGATCAGTTTTGAAATACGCCAAAAATATTCCTAGCAAAAAATGTAGTGGAAAGTGGATGGAGAGTATGCAAATGTGAGAGTTTACTGCCTTTTTTATCATCAGGTAAGAAAAGTCTCCTGATCAATATAGATAATTCAGTATAAACTCATTTAAAAAATGAACACAGGAAAATTAATCAGCCCAAGGTCCTTGCTCCACCCCTGAAGCCAGTGTCATAAACACAATTTACACTCAGAGTGATTTAGATCTTCCTTCAAATACACGGTAACAGTGACCATATTGGGTTTTTTGGATGATCACTGTCCACTGATGCTTCCATGAGCATCATCCCAGAAAGGGCTCACTGATGTCTGCTATAACCCAGGTTATGGACTGTGCTACGAGCTGGTGAATTACATAATCACAGGTCAGGGCTTGAGCCCAGGCCCTCATACTGTTTTATGAGCAAGTATGGACAGAGTCTATGTAATCTGGGGTAAATCCTCACAGATTTACTACACAGAGAGGTTTAACTGGCTCAGTCACACCCAGATCCTTCCAAACTCCCTCCACACCTTGCCAGGCAATTTGCACAGCACGCAGACTTCCACAGTGCCACTATTATTATTGTTGTTATTATTATTATTATTATTAATACCTATATATCCAGGCTGGCGCCATTCTCTCAGAGCTCTGTTGTGTAACCCTCTGGTTTTATTTGGAAATATTCACCTTTTGATGAGTTTCAGCACAGGTGATGTGAGACCTCCCCTAAGATCTTGTTCCTACTTGACCTGGAGCAAAACCCTGAACATGATCCGTGTTTCAGGCTCTTGACCCGGGAAAGTGGCAGCTGATAGACTTGTCAAAGGGTGGCCAAATGGCAAAGCAGGGACTGATCTGGATCTGCTGAGCCCAACACTCCTGCCCACACCATCTATTCTATTCTCAATGATGCACCTCAGCCCTTGAGGAACAGATGGGGAAGAGGTGGGTGACAGACCGGAGTTTTGTTCTGCCCACAAACCTTTTCCAACATCAGACATGCAAAATGTAGGAATGTGCAGAATGATATTTTAAAAACCCGATCCTACTACCCACAAGAATCTCCCAAACAGGAGAAAGGAGATGAAACAATACAAATGAAGATTTGTAAAACTGCTGTCTTTCTTGACTGTTAAATTAAATACACGTTGCAGTGTCTTTCTTGATACCTTTCCCAGACTGAAAGAGAGCCTTTTTGTTTAATTCCAAGGAACTGATTAAGTGGGATGAGTTAAATATTTTGTTGGCTTACTTCTTCACTACTGTTCTAATTAAAGACTGAAATAATCTCCTTGTATTGTGGGTTTTGATGAGATAACTCATCACTTGATCACTCATGATGGATGGCTTTGTTGTCAGATTAACTACTACGTGTGCCTTGGGGGGATGCAGTTAATTTTTCTCCCTTTTCTCTTTTTGAAAATATTACATTTGAATCAAAGTACTTGAAATTAAACTTTCATATGAGAGAGTAAAAAGCTGGGTGCTCAGATTTCAAAAGGAACTTTTATGTTAGTGGATTTATACTTTAATTTTTGGTTGCTAAATGTGATTAAAGATTCTCGTTCTCATCCAACAGCCTGAAATCAAGGCTGTATGTCACAGTAAGTGTTGGAATATAGATCCTCTCTCACCATCCCCAGCTGCTGAGAATTTCTTCCATGAGCAGAATTGCACACACAACCCTGGCTTTAGCCCTATATCTTCACCTCTCTCCTTCTGTTGTATTTGTCCCACTACCTAATACCCTACAATATGTGTTGCAATAAAAGTGCAGGGGGGAAGAGAGGGAGTGAAAGGCTGATAATCCTTTGGGATGTTGTGGTAACAGTTACATACAACAACGTCAAATACAAGCCATCAATCAGGAACCATTGAGGTGCTCTCCTTAGAGGAAAAGGAAGACTAGATAATTTCTTCAGGTGTGTTTTAATTTTAATTGCTATTGTTTCCTGAAAATCAGAAGTTCCATAGCTAGATGAGTACACACTTCTGACATCAAATCATTCTAGCATCGGATTCAAGATAGTTTTACAATATGGCTTCAATTCTTGCATAATTTCATTACAGGATTATTCAGTGATTTACTTATACTGATAGAGATCATACAGCCAAGGATATTTTTTTCCTTGTATCTTTTTTATAGGTAATAGTATCTAGTAGTTAGTAAAATTCATTCAATTTCTTATTGTAGTTTCCTAATAAATTGTCTGTACTTTATTTTTCTTCCTTAACCTCTTCAACCTCCTGAAAAAAAGATATAAAATAATCGATACTTCAAAACTGTTGCAATGGAGTGGAATGTGGCATTTTCTTCTTGAAGTACTCTTGGACAGATTATTTGACATGCAGAAATGTCATTATTCAGATCATTGCATGAAAACCATAAATGCTAATCAGTGTATTAGGAAGAGAGCTGAGATTTGTATTGATTAAAATGTCTTGAAACACTCAATTCAACTCTTTTATTCTTCGAATATTTTAAGTTTTAGATTACACCTACAAAGGATTTTTCTGTTTGCTTTTAAAATGCATTGTTTTCAAAGACCCTATTTAATTTCATACTATATATTGATTTATAATGGTGAAACACATCTGTTCTGCAACAGAGCATTCAGTATCACCAAGGAGATTTTTTCTGACGAGCTGTGGTGAGTCTTTGAAGAGTGTTTACCTGCAGCTGACACAGAAATCCTCGAAGCTGTACATAATTGCCATCTTCAGAAATCTAATAATTAGCGCTTTAATACGGATTAAGGCAATTTACTTCCAAGTGTGAGTGGGTTGTCATCGTCACCATACATTGTTCAAGAGGAACCTATGACTTCAGAAAGAATAGTACAACATACCCCAGCTGCGCTGATATTTGTGTGCAATGGAGATTTTCTGTCTCACTGACAATATGGAATTTGGGGTTGAAGCTGATCTGCAGTAAATTCTCAGGCTGTCATATCAAATCTTCCTGTTTATAAAATAGCTCAGACATGAATGCAGCATTTTAGTCAACAATTTTTTACTGGAATAAATTGTAAGTTGATTAAAATCTTGAAATCAACATTAAATCGATTTCTAAGTGTTAAAAATGAAAGGGAAGAGAAAAGAATAAGAGGATGGTTTGAGGGTTCAAAAAGTAAAGGGAAAATAAATAACTATTTTCTTCTTTTCAAAAGCAGAAGAAAATTACATTTCCAATAGTAAAGAAAAATAGATTTTTACTTATCATTGGTTTTTACTCACAAGAGTAAATGAGATTATAAATTTTTCCCATTTTTTGTTTTGTTTTTTTT